>JAZHYW010067925.1:0-10395 GCA_037355805.1 Ixodes ricinus
GTGAGGCCAGCCGCGGGGAGCGTCTATGGGCTTTTCTGTAACTGAGTTAATCGAATAACTTTTCCAAAGACACGCTGTCGAGATAGTCAGTGCATGATTGAAACGCCAACGTCACTCCTCTAAGCGTCATTGTGGGTCTAGTCTAGTGGTGCTTTTTCTGTGAGCATTTTTTTTTCAATTGTGCGAGAAAACACGTAAGTTTTTTCACAAATTTATAAAAAATGCTTATCTTACGCGGTCTTTAAATTGATTTGGCCTCTGAGAGTAAGCACTGTCAATACTGCAATTCGCGACATGATCCCCAAGCTAATAATTAAAAAGATAATTAACATACGTTAGCTGATGAGCCAACCTATCATTACAATTATCTCCTCCATGAGCTTGCACCGAGAGTGATAAATACAAGGTGAAGGTGGCACCCGTCTAACTTTTACACCCTTAAAAAAATACGTTCGAAAGTTTGTCAAGCGCCCTGTATATTTCCTGCCCAGAGTTTACAAGAGTAGGCCTCATGTCGTCACCCCATTTGAAGCCTATTTAAGCCTATATTATCTACCTAAAACACCTTTCCTTGCTTCAACGATGTTCATAAACGAATTTGTTTATAATATGTAACGGAAAGAAATTGTGTAGCAACACAACGTGTGCGATGTATTACGGCATTAACTTCTCTTCCATTTTATGTTAATCAAACCTTCCAAATCTGCCCCATGACACATATTCAGACCTTGTATAATACTTTCAATGATTCCTGCACTGACATTTTTAACCCAACTTTTGCAGCGTTCAAGTTTTCTCTTACAAATCTATAAATTTTAACCCATCTTCTGTAGCGTTCTAGTTTTCTCTTGTCAATTTGTAGGATTATTCTTCTTTTTGTTGTATGTTAATTGTGCATTATTATCAAGGCGTCAAGCTGTTCATGAGCACAAGAAATAAACAAATGAATGAATGAATGAACTTAAGCAGCCGTTCGAATTAGCGCGTGAGGCACGCATTGTAGCGTCTTTTAGAAATAAACCTAGGGCGACAAAAACTCGTTCTCCTTCGAATTATGCCTGCCGGAATGTGTCTTTTGTTCTCTGCAGCAATTTGTTCTACACTTTCAAATGCTTCTGCATATACAACACCACACCATACAATTAAAACACGGTCTGTGGAGTCTTGTCAAATAATTTAGAAAATGAGAAGGGTGATGAGAATTGCGCCTGAGTGGTCCAACACCGGTGACGGATTTAAGATGAGCTAGTTGCTTCATTGGATGTTGATGGTGCCAGCTGAACATAAAGGAAGAACACATAGAAACACAAACGGAAAACAGATATCTGGCCTTTGTCGTGTATGATTTTGTGTATTTTTCTCTCATGTAGCACCATAAGCAAGTCATGCATCCACAGTGGCCAAAATGGCGTCCGGCTAATACATTAGAAAACCAATCGACCACCTTCATAACTAACTGACTAAAGAAAGCCCAGTGACAGATAAATTATTTGATGTCACTTGCAATTTAGTTGCATAATCATTCAAATAGCAATAATAATTTTAATGCTCAGATGTTAAAACATTTTAATTAGACCAGAAATTTTATAGGGCATTTAGACCTGCCACTTTGGGGAAGGAACCACAAAATCGCACTGAAGATAAAACTACAATGAGGCACCTAAAACTAACCTATTGAATGCCGATCGACTGCATCAACTAGTCAGTTAGGATTCAGTAAAAACACAGTAATCGATTTTTTAACAAAGTAAAATTAATCTCACTGACATTTTTATAGTGCAATTGGCAGTAAAAAAATGCCCATATCATTTGCAACAAAACTAGAAGTGGTCACTCTAGACTTCATGATCCTGAGGTAACCTCCACTGTCAACTTACATGCCGTTAAACCGTTTGGCGATATCCGCGGATGAGGTATTCGTCAATTTTTCAAAGGTGTTGTCCGATTCTTTGACGCCGTTGTTAATTGGATTCAAGCTGGATGCCGCAGAACCGAGGGAAGCCGGGGATCCCAAGGAGCGCAAAGCGTTCGAAGCCTCCTCTCAAGTCCGAGAGTCCGCGTAATTCCGCAGACAATGAGGCACGCCAAAACCCACGTCCTCATGATGATGAAGAGGAAGTCCTGCGGGGTCGGTCATAAAGCTGTTTGAATGCAGGAAACTCAGAAAAAATAGGAATATTCTAAGCTCCTTACCAAGAACTTTGAAATCACCTTTAGTATTAAAAAAACTGCAAGTCTTGGTAGTCGACGCTGGTAGAAATACTATAACAAAGCTAACTGTGAGTATAAGTTCTAAACCTCAAAGAGGCTTTTTGTCTCTTAGCGAGATTAAATGGGCAGTGAGGTGAGGTGACTGTTGGTCGCAGAACAAGCGCACAGTGCGCAAAGGAAGACGTAGGACGAGTTAAAATAGAAGCGGACAGAACGAGTGCTTATTCATACCTAACATTTATTTTAAGAAAAACAGAAACCTCAAAGGCAGAAAGCAGTCACACCTCGTTGTGTCCATAAACGCTATAGACCTTTTGAATCACCGTCACGTGGCCAATGCCATTTCGAAATGACATGACGCGGTCGCCATAATGTGGCCCCAGCTCGTCGCTCTGATGTTCCAACCGTGCCTTGAGGAAATCGTTCTCTTTGTCTTTTCCGTCGCGTTTCACTGCAATGTTTCTTACTTTACTCTGTAAAGTCCCGTCTGATACATATCATTTCTAAATAATTGAAATATATCATTTTGTCACGACTTCTGCAGTTAGCATTGAAACATTTCTTGACTATTTTCGCAGACGGCGTAACGAATTCTTTGAAAAGCGAGGTGGCTCAGAACCAGCGTTGGACTTGGCGCGCATTTACCCGGATTACTTATGACAACTCAAGTCTGCTCCGTCATGGTCACACGACATTGGAAATAACAACGCAATCTGCAGGGTGTTCTAGGCTTTTTTTAGTTCTTATACATTTATTTGTAAAAAAAGCTGTGAACGTTACTTTAAAGCGCTCTGAGTAGGTGAGTTTACGCCCAGGGGGCATAATATAGTTAGGGTTGTTCGTTTTCGGGTAAAACCCGATTTTACCCGATTTTTACACCCCGATCATGTTCCAGGAAAATCGGGTTAAACCCGATTTCTCCCCGAATTCCAGAACCAGATAACCAACCTATTTATTTTTACGCCGCATAGAGTTTGCGGTGCACACACGCTATCTACCCTACTTCGGGACAACAGTGACCTGCAGTTCATTTCGCAAGCTGCGTGCAGCACTGTGGACGCTACACGGCTCTCAACCAACCGCCCAACGAGCGCGCCTAACTCACCGTGACGTTCTACAGAGGCCGGCTGAAGAAAGCGACAAGAGGCGCTGAGGCCTCGGAGGGACATTTCCGTACACTCGCTGTGCAGGTGGAACCGCCTCGGCACGCTACGTAGCTTCGGCCCTGCTGCACCCATCTTGTGAAATGCATTATCAATCCCCCTTCGACGGCTGAGGTGTCGACGCGAAAAAAGAAAAAGAAAAGGAAAAGGAGGAAGTAAAGGAAGAAAATGGAGTCAAGAAAATAAAATAAAGTACAAAATAAAAGAAATAACAGACCACAATATCTTTTTCCTTTCTCTGTTCTTCCTTGGTTAAATTTTCTTTCTTTCTTTTAGTGCTTAAAGTAAAAGATAACGAAGAGGATGTTCAATATATATGAGAGTTGACAGTCAGCGCTGCGTGAGTGTTGTTTCTTTGTGTGGATCTGTTTTGAGGGTGTGTTGTCTGTTGTGCGCTGTGAAGTATTAGCTCGTAATACTCTCCAATAACAAAAAAAACGAATGTATTATTGAGTACATTTGTATACGTAACCGGAAAAAACCCGAATTTCGGAATGTTTGTACAAAAAACCCGATTTCTCCCCGATTATCAGCCTGAAAAATAGCACCCGATTTTTACCCCCCGAATTTATAAAAATATAAAACCCGAAAACGAACAACCCTAAATATAGTATGCTAATCGTCCCAATAAAACGGCTATTTTTAATTAAAATTGTTCATTAACATCTTAATAAGTAAAAAACATATTTTTTAATTAAAAACTTGCGCAGCATAGTTTAAAACCACTAAATCAGTAAATCTTAACAAAACGGGAAGGAACGTGGCAAGTACAGTGGACCGCTAAAGTTACCACTCGTGCCGCAGGCGCCATACCTTTTGAGATAACGCGCCCGAGCGGTTTTCCCATCGCTTATCGTAACTGTTTTCTTCCCGATTATCTTATGCCTGTTTCACGAGTGATAACTTTAGCGCACTAACTGCCCCCCCCCCCCCAGCCCCCCCAAAAAAAGCTCTTTCTATAAATGACTAACTTAAGGGTATGCAATGACGCTAAGCAAGTTTCTAATTGGAACTGTGTTTATTTTTACTAAAGTAAATGTAATAAACAACTCATTTTGTATTACTCGACTTACCGTGACTAATAGCCCAATATTTTAAGTCCCCCTGGCCGTATAACTCATCTTTAGTGAAAGATTTAGTGGAGTTTTCACGGCTTTTTATGCAAATCCGCAAAGCCTAAAACGTAACCTGCATATTTAGGATTCTGCATTTAGGAATATGACAAAAAATCGTCAGCGAAAGGAACAACTACGTGTGTTTCCTTAAGGCATCGTCTTTGCCAAGAAATAGATTTTGATTATATGGGAAACGCGTGGAGATACGTGACGAACGTTTAACTTGTATCTTATCTGATTCTCAGAATACTGGCAACATCAAGATCAGGCGATTTGTTTGTTGATGATATTATACAAAAATATATTATACGTTTTAATCGTGTTTGCGTTCTAAACATTAGCTTGATCTGTTTCTTTATCAATTTAAAGATCAATCCCAAGCCTCCAGGCATTCAACCGTTTTAAGGAATTTCTGTTAAGTGTATTTCAATTATTTCATTAAACAAATCAGGACTCACCTGATGAAAATAGTGTCACAGGCAGCTTGAGAGTGCTATAGGGCCCGCGACACGTGATTCAAAAAGGAAGCCGTCTGCATGGTAACTACCCGAGTGCAGCGTCCTCGACGTCGGAACGCGATTTACTTTTCGTGCCAACGTCGAAACGTGCAAACACCATTCATTTCAATAAAAACCTCTGGAGACAAGTTCATGAAGTGGTGCTCAGAATTCGACTTCAGTCAAATTTGCCAGATGTCAATTACCTAGCCTCTTTCATTTGGAAAGTTTACAAAAGTCTAATGTCAGACTTCAGGCTGACACTCACACACCACACAATGCAGAGGTTAATGCCCCTCTGACGTAGATTCAGCAATCAATCATGTTCGCGCGCAGTTTTGTTCACACAGCGACCGTTTGTCCGGCGCGAATTCTCTTCCGCAGGTAAGCGGGAAATTCCAACCACGTCAAGTGCACATGCGTAACCTTTAATTGAAATGTCTGCAGTCATTCCCAGGCTCCTAGGAATTTCCTTCTTTAATATTTCTCTACCACAACCTACCTCGTTTCTCCCAAAGCAAAACAAAAATATTCTTTTAAAATAATATATTTATTTTATTTCAGTCACTGCAGCTAGAAACCAGTGACAATTTCTAGCTGGTATTTTAACCTACCAGCTTGACTTACCAACCCGCCTTATGCTAGTAGATATTGTGGAAGAAGTTTTACTACATTTTTGAAGTACAGCTTAATTAATAGGTTTTTTTTTATTTAAGTAAGCACCATCGGAATAAAAAATAGCTTTATTTTATTTTATTTTTAAATTGTGGCTTGCTTGTTTTAGGATATTGCACAACTGGCAATCGAAGTAGAAGGTAAAAAGAAATCTGAACACTCCCTTTTTTTTAGCTGCTGCTATCTCGTGTTCAGTGGTTTCTCGCCTGCACTTAAAGGTGTTTCGTTGTTGTTGTTCAATAGACAGTACTTTTGGGAATATTTGTGCAGGAAAGGTTTCACTAAATTCGCCACAACAAAACAGGCGTGATTTAAAACATGATATAATTCATAATTTAAAACACATTAATTTTTTTTATTATCCAGCCTGCATTCTGGCTTGGTGACGTTCAAGTACAGAGCTCATTCTTTCATTGCAATCTTTTGTTTTTATCTTGGTCGTTAGTTCCACATCGGCGACCAACATTGCGAATGGTTTTAATGAATGTGTGTAACTATAAAGTTTAAGTAAAATATGAGACAATTTTCCAAATGTTGCTTAATAGTAGGCGAGAATCACAGTCAGTTAAGCAACATTTAGTGAATTGTCTCACATTTTACTCAAGCATTATGCTACACACATTGTTTCAACCATCTAAGATGTTTGTTGCCGACGCAAAGCTAACCACCAAGATAAAATTAAACTTGGGGCTCCACACTCATTTTTATTTAAAATTTGGATGTCGAGCAGATTAAGAGAACTAAAGAAAAACTTGATTCACGTGCTTTCCAAATGACAAGGAGCTTATAATAATACTTTTTCTCCTTCTGCACGAGTGTTAACTTTACCGCAATACTGCGCTTCTCACGCGCTCGAAGTATTTCTAAAAAAATTTTTATTGGTTTTCGATGACGTTCAGCAGGTTTCGAGTTGAAACCACATGTGTATTTTTACTAAATGAAAATTTAATTAATAAATTTTACTTAATTAGCCAACTGATTGTACAATTACCCCCTATACCATGTCCCCCAGGCTGTGTAACTCACCTGCACAAACGTCATAAATGTAGCTTTGACGGCTTTTTTAAACAAATCTGCTAACCTTAAAGAAAGACACCTTGTATAGATCTCAGCGACGCTAATATAAACATAAAATAGTTTTTTTAAGCAAGTCAACATGTCAGTGAGTTCCTCTACACACCCCTTGGGGCGGGGGGGGGGTGTACGCTCCTCTTGTTTTTCTGAAGGCACCCCTTTAATTCTCAACGACTCCTCTATTATCAATGCCCCTTCCCCTGACCCCTCCCTAAAAGTTAGACCGCCCCCCCCTTATTTCAACTCCTGGGGAAACTCCTGCCACAAATACTTTTGACATACCAACATTATGACGAAAGAGAACTTAACATGTGAGCGATTCATTCCAAATAGGTTGTAAAAAGACTACTTTCCAGTGACGAGTCGAATATTAAACGTTATGTAAGGCCACGCTCGTTTGAATGTTTAGCAACTAAGTTTTCTCGTATCGCAAAAGAAAAAAATGTCATATTACTAGAAAAGCTAAATTAACAAGAGTTTTACTTGGTGGGGAGAAAACGAGAAAAACACTCACAAAATTATAGTTATCCACCTAGCATGCATACTTACATTCTCCACAATCCAGGTTATATGATTTTGTGCCCGAAACTGCTGTGCTCAAAATTCGAACCCTTCTCCAACGAAAAAACATGACTACGGTGAATTTTCGCACTTCACTTCGGAAGGGTACTGGTGGACATCAATATTGGTCACTTAGATTAGTACCGGAACTGAGAACTTTCGACCACTCATGGTAGTTTTGATGGCAGCCCTTCAATTCTGAAAAAGAAAATGGAGAACACCGGCAAAACGACAATCGTTACTTGTTATTGCTTCCGTGCCCACAAGTGCTTTGCCGAAATCGCTTACGGTTGCTTTTCGACCGTACTTTTGCTACTATGCTCTGGTGATGTTGGATGGAGCCGGGACCTCTTACTGCGTTCCGAGGCTCTTTTGGATGTTAGTGTTTGCCCGATGAGCCCTCTGAACAGATGGCTGTATTATTTAATCTTTTAAAGAGAGGTCTTCGAAGCGCGGTCGATTCAGTCTGCATGAGCCAGACCGAGTTGGTGGCTGACGTAAATAAGCTATCAAGGCTGGACAGAAAAGCAACTGAAAGCAAGATTCGATGTATCCAGAAAAGATTGGACGAATTAGAAGAAGAAAACAAATTCGCTCGACCATTTTGGTCAAGACATCAGCGTTCAATGTCTGGCGATCAGTAAAGAACATTAACTGCTCAGCATGGCTCGTTGCAAGTGCGCTGCTGGCGGGCTAAAAGACCGGTCGCGACGCGATAATCTTATTTTTCATGGCGATTCCTGACTCACGTGAATCGTGGGAACAATCTGAGACAAAAGTGAAACGCAGCTCTAGCAGGAGTAATTGACACCTTCCCCGATAATGCCAATCGAGCGAGCCCAGCCGCTTTGGGCCTTATCTGCCGGGCAAGCGTCGCCCACTATCATGAGTCTAATTCTCTGGCTACAAGATGAGAGACAGGATACTTTCCGCGCATTCAAAACTGAAAGAAAAAGCGTTTGCCTCAAGCGAAGATTTCTCCGCACTTCTTACAGAGCGTAGCGCTCGTGAGAAACTTGTCGACTTCGCTAAAAATCGAAACGCTGGGCACCTCCTTTCAGCTAAGACCTGTAACACGTCCGTCTTAACCAAAAGCAATACGACTACGCTGCCGAAATTGATGACGGGGTTGGAACGTATGCCCAAATCAGCACAAGACAACCCACAGCCCAGTTCTTCAACGCGATAGTGACCTAGCGGGACGCGAGGGGCAGTGGACGTTCCTTATCTCCTTCACCGATTCTTTTTTGCAATATTCGGAGTGTTGTGAGCAAGCGCTGATTCTTTAATTTCTGCCATCGATTACATGCAATGCTGATTTCATCGTACTCAACTCGAGACCTGGATGCATCCGAGATTTTCGTGATCATGAAATTTCCTATCTGCTCGGCATTTCTCGATCTATCGCTGCGACAAGGTGGTGGTGTTTTGCGAGCCATTTTACCGAAAAACTTTTCCATCCCAATGTGTTTTTATTCCTTGCGACCTTGAGATTGTTTTGGGCTGTCGTTGAAATAACTAATAAGGAAAATCATTCTTGGTGTTTGTTATCGACCCCATCCGTTTCTTCAAATTTTGTAGATGAACTTCACTTGTTTGAATTAATATAGTTTCATCTCGATACCCCACGCTTCCTTTATTTCTGCTTGGTGATTTTAACATTCCGAATATATCATGGAACAGTGGAACCGATCTAGTAAAGTACACCCCGTCTCCTCTTTAGCCACTGAATTCTTGAACTCGTGCTCTGTATTTTTCCTTTACACAGTTCATTAAGCCATCACAAGGACAACTCAACCCGTCGCGAACACCCCTTGATCTTGTTTTAACATCCCAGCCTGATCTTACTCTCCGAAATTAGTTACTGGCCATGGCTTAAGCGGGTCACTGTTTGCTTACTTTCCAGGAGTTGCTAATGTCAGACCAAAGAGCCTCAAAAAAATTCAATCATTCGTAACTATAAAAAAGCAAATTTTGAAGCAATTAATTATAAACTGTCTATTTTTCTTGATACTTCTTACGAATGGTTTTAATAATCGCTGTGCTACAAACCAATTTGGACATTTTTGTGGCTGAAGTGGATGATTTAACTAATAAATGCATCCCAACTTTCGCCATCACATACAATGATGATGCTCCGTGGTATAGCCGTAACCTCGGAACGTTTATCAAACAAAAAAGAAGCGCTTATATAAATCAGCTAAACTGTCATGGTAATGGTGCCCGCTGCACTTAGCGCAGCTAACATGTTCTCGAGCACTAAAAAAATGCTAAGGGAAGAATTTCATCAAAGCACTTTTAGTCATCAAATGTTAATAAAACGATACATTGTAAACCTTTTGGCGTGTTATACAACCAAAAGATGATGATACGATCGCTTTGGTTGACCTGCACTGAAAACGCAGTTCCTTCTGGTCAGTGTGCATTGGTGCGCGCAGATGAAGCTGTTTTGATGCCGCTTTTCTGTAACTTCAGGTGTCCCTCTACCCGATACTCATGGCTTCGGTCTATTTTTGTCATGTCTCCATACTCAATTGAACCTACTGGTGTAGAGAGCCTCATTAGATCACTTAAACCTTTCTGTCATTCTAATATTAAACAGCGCACAAAACGGCGGCGAAGAAAAGGACGGCAGAACGAAAGACGCTGACCCCTTTACCGTCGAATTAGGCGAAGAGAAAAGGAGGAAAAAGAAGCCACGAAAATTCGAACCCTCGTTGAAGACAAGCGTAACGAGGAAAAGAAAGGAAGAAAATATGTACACACGTAGACTCGATAGATTAAAGAGAGAAGAAGAAAAATTCTCGAAAAAAATAGAAAAGAAAAGGAAAAAATAAAAAGTCGCAAAAAAGAATGGAAAAATTAAAAACAAAGACGGTAATTTCTCTCCCCTGGCCGGCCAAAGTTACTGCGCATAGGCGTTGTCCGAAAAAGGCACCTCCTTGTACTCAGCAGCAGGACAGGTTGGCGGCAGCAGCGGCATGGCTGGCAGCGGCGTAGCGGGCTGACGTACTGCCGGATTTTGGTGGCGCTCGTAGGTTCTCGAAAAGTGGTCAGTCTTTAAATCTACAAAACGGTTCTTTCACCGAAGTCAGGGTT
>JAZHYW010067927.1:0-120302 GCA_037355805.1 Ixodes ricinus
CCATCTAATGTCCGCCGAGCCATATAAACACGCAGTGAAAACCGCATTATAAAACGTTTCCCCCATTTATTTAAAAATTTGGTGCAGTTAAAAAAACACTACACCATATATATATATATATATATATATATATATATATATATATATATATATATATATATATATATATATATATATATATATATATATATATATATATATATATATATATATATATATATATATATATATTCTTTTTTTAACTTAATATTATCATGGAGTGTAGGAGTGTTGAACTCGTAGAATGCATACAAATAAAAGTATAATTGTCGCAAGAAAAAGAGCTTGATTCCCCAGAAGAAAAAGGAGCGCCCGCAATTTTGCGCATGAAAGTAGTCGAAAGAGAACACTGTTAGGGGAAAAGTCATTGCTTAGTCACTGACTCCGGGATGAGACCTGTAGGGGTGTTCTCATCGCGCCATTAGTGCGAGCAACTTCATGAAGCTTCGGCGTCTTGGAAACCTTGAGCGTGCCAACGCAGCCGAAAGGCAACGAGCTCCTGCTGGAGACCAAGTCGTTCTCACCTTCTGAGTGACCACATACGAAGAGAAAGTAAGAAAGAGGAGAAGATGAAAGCGCGCGGGGACGCCAGTTCTGATTGGAATGAATAGTAGGTTCACTCAAAGCGAGCCACTTTTGCCTTTACAAACTGTTTGAACGCATTCGAAAGTATTCCAAGAGTGAGTATAGAGACTGGCAGCCAGCTTTAGGTCTACCCACTAAGCATTCCAACCAGAGCTACGGCGTTCTGATGTCCGCGCGCGTCCTCGTCTTCTTCTCTTTTTCAGTTTTTACCAATATAATCTTGAGATAAGCAAAAAATAAATCTTAACTTGATAGGTTGACGTTGCTAAACCTTAGACACGGAAGAAAAAGGAAGATACGTTAAAATGAGGCTTCTGGTCAGTGTCCAACTACACGAATCATCTATCGAACAGAATTGTACAACAGGCCACGTGATACCAGTATCAAAACGTCCATCGAGACAAAATGTCCAATATGGGTCAAAAGGTTCATCGACTCCGAATTATACATCGAGACGAAATGTCCAATCGGGTCAAAATGTCCATGGAGTCAAGATGTCCATAAAGACGAAATCCCCAATCGGGTCGAAATGTCCAACGAGACGAAATGTCGGGCGAGACAAAATGTCCATCCCCGTCAAAATGGCCACTACAAAGTGCTCCATCCTGGTTGAATGACTGCCCATTACATTTCCCTCTGTAGAGCCTTCGGGGACCCCGTTGAACGCAAGAAGGTGCTAAATTCTTTCTTTTTCGCTTTCGTCGGCCAAGGTAGGTCAGGGGAAGCACAATTTTGTTCTAGGGGTTTCGCCCCACTATCGGGAAGAATTGGTCCGATCGGCGGTTACCCCGTTTAACACAGAAAAGGCGCTTCTCGGTACGACAGGATTCGACCTGGTTTACGCACGGTCTGCCACGTTTGATGATGTCCGTAATTACATTGACAGAGTTGCCAGCATTGGTGCGCTCCTACTCTCACATTGAGCTGACTAACGACGCTTGAAAAGTCGACACTATTTTTGTTTGCCTAGAAATAAACACACTTGTATTGAACCACGCGTCATTTTCAATCCATTCAATGCTGCACACACGCACTATGGTGTGCAGTTGTTGTTAAAAATACTTATTATGACAGCTCTTGCAACCCTGTCTGATGTTGACTCTATCAAGTATGAACAAATCAGGTATGAATGGCAACGTGCGAAAACTGCGGGAGGCACAGAATGTGCCGATCCCTGCCCTATGCCTTTTGACTAATGCCACTAGAAGTGATTTTAATTATGACGAGGATGCAGTCATTTGTTTCTTTTATCGAGAGAATGAAGCTAGGATGGCAGCGAACGAAGTATGCGGTGCCTAATCTGAAGCAGGCTGGTTGTCTTTTGACACACTGCATGTGATATCTCTGTCCGGGGAAGGATTCTGGATGGACGTCAAAAATAAGGTGTTGACGGATGTACGTGTAAGATATAGAACACGACTTGTTTAATTTTTTCGTTTCTTTTTTCGTTTTTCATTTTTTGATGTTGTTGTGAACCAACTAGTTTATCCAAAGATTTAGTTAGCGTTATCCTATCTTCGCTTCGATGCCCTTATCTTAATTACAAAATATATTATTGCGTTTGCTGCCATCATTTATTACTTATAATTATATTGCTTTAGGTGTCATTTAATTTCCAGGGTCTTAAAGAAGGAAACCCTGTTCTAAGCACCGTAAAAATAAGCTTTATACTGCGGTGAGCCTCAACCCCGCAAAAATAGAACTCGAACGGCTACAGCAAGCTGCCCGAATTTGCAAAATATACCGTAGTCTGATTCATTTTAGGCAATGCTGAAATGGTGGCCAACAAAGCCTGTGAATACGGTAACCAAATGAACGCTCACCGGACAAAAGCTTACCAGACAGAAACTCACCGGACAAAGCTCACCGGACAAAGGCTCACGTGTTTTTTCACAAACCCTGACAAAAACACACCTTTTTTATTCTTTTTTCTGGGGGGGGGGGGTTAACCGGGCGGAACACTGGTTGGGATAATGTGCTGACGCGACGGACGTTGCACCTTCATTCGGAGAACTGGTACCCCATCCCATGCAACTGTATCGGCAGATAAGCCATAACAGGCACAGAAGCAACGATTCGGGACCAAATTTTTATAAGGTTAACGAAACTGAGTAGAGCTGATAAGATCGAGTTTGCTTGACTGAAGGTATGCCGGAGCACCCTTGTGCCACGCCCAAGAAACTTAGTGAACCGCAGTTCTTGATCCCGAATGGTGACCACAATTTTTCATTGTGCTTATGTCACCCTAAATGAGCACATAAAGGTTAGGCACAACGTCCCGTCACTAATGCATCGGTTTCTTGGGGTGAATTCAGAGTAATATTTGAAGTGGCTAAGAAAATTAAAACGTTTCCGTTATTGTGCGTCAAAAATGTATTTAAAACCAAGTACGATCTCAGGGTGATGTGAAAGGAATACTGAAGCAAAACTGTAATATACTAACTATTGAGCTTTCAATGAAAAATGAAAGCCGCTTGCAACTCCCTATAACGCCGAATTAGAGCGCAGCTCTTGAGGAGGAGGATGAAAGGGTACTGAGGGGAAGGTATACCCCTCCTCTCTCCTCCTCACCTCGTCATCCTGCCTGCTACTCCGCCACGAGGGCCACATGGCCTCACGGGCGCCACGTGGCTCCCGTAAGGTCACGTGACCTCTGGGGAAATTCACGTGACCTCAGGGTGGGTCACGTGACCTCACGGTCACGTCGACGGCGAAGCCGCTTAAGCCGGAAACGAGCGCCTAAGAGCTGCGCTCTAAAACAGTGAGTGCGCAGGCAAGCTGGTGGAAGTTGATCATGACGTAGAATACCCGAGACTGTGGTAAAAGCTGGGAAACTTGGTCGAAGAAAAAAGACAGGGGAAAAGAACGTCTCAAACTCAGCTACTGCGTTTATTTCCTCAAAGCCTTATATATCCACAACCTAATCACCGACCACCGACGTCACAAAGTCAACCTTTGTTATACAATCCTACCCACACTGGTCTTCACCTCAACCGTAAACGGTGACCTCAATCCCAAACTGAAAACTTGGGACCTTGAACAAAACAAACACAACAAACAAACACACCGACCCACTTCCTTTCCAGCCGGAGTCTGAAAGGGCTGTGCTTTATCTAAACGAGAACTGATATGTCCTTCAACTGAACCCCTGCCCGCAAAATGACTCATTGCACGTTCACCTACAACTGCAAAAAAAAAAATGACAAAACATTACATTTTAAGAAACTTCTTGGAACTACTTCCGAGTTGCATCGAAGCATGGCTGATACAGTTACCGATGGACTTGATACGAACTGTCTCTCTTATGAGCCTCTTAGTGTTGTTGCGCTCTCTGTGCACAATGTCAGTTTGCGACCAAAGTGCCGTACAATCGTTGCACTCACTAATATGTTTAGCAATCTCTGAATTGGGTGCGTTTACTTTTACATTTCTTTTGTGCTCTACCAATCTATCATTTACACACCTTGCCGTTTGACCCACATACTTGAAACCGCATTCCAGTGGTATTTCATAGACCACCCCTTCCTTGCAATCAACCGACTTATCACGGTGCGCTTTCTGACACACTTTCTGACTCGTCTGAAACGGTGTCAAACGGTTCAGTTTAAAGTCGGACCTAAACGCTACATCTATCCCAAATTTCTTTGCGCATGCTTTAAGGTTGTGAGAAATTGCGTGAAAATACGGAATAACCGCATAATGCTTTTTCGCTTCCTTTTCTGGTCGTTGTTTAGCCTTTTGCTGCAATTCCAATTGTCTTTTTATGAACTCACTGTCATAGCCTGCATCTTCTAACCTTGACCACTGCCTTTCTACCGCACAACCCATAAAATGGGCACACGACTTGTCCAGTGCGTTGCTGATTAGAGATCTGACTACACCTGCTTTTACTGATTTAGCATGACAACTTTTCCTACTCAAAACGGGTTTCGCGGCCATTTCTCCGTACTCCCAACACAAACCCCCTCCACGTGAATGCGTAGGTCAAGAAACTGTAGAATACCATTGTCCGCCTTTTCTAAGGTGAACTTGAGTTCCGGCGCCGCTCCCCTCACTGTCCGCTCCAAATCGAGTACATCCTCTTCGCGAAATGAGCAGATCAATATGTCACCGACATATCTTCTTATGAAAGCCTGTACTCGATGAAATACAATTACAATTTATCCGTTACGGTTGCATCCATGTTGTTAAGGTAGATTTCTGCTAGCATTGGAGCAACCGATGATCCTATACACCAACTCATGCTTACAAACAAACCGGAGCGCCGCCCTAGCGGACGCCACCGGCGCCGCGCATGCGCGATGGGGGTGTGGGCAAGAAACTCGCCGTCGCCCATAAACACACCATTGAAATGTGATGTTGTCGGCGTCAGTGTGAGTCCCCCTGCCCTTTTTCGCGTTCGAATTGTTGGTTCTACGTCTTCCTGGCGATGTCTGACTATCTTGAGCGGCGTCAGCGAAATTACAGGGGCTCGTTACACCGCAAAACTTCGCGTGAATAATGTGACATGTGGCGATTCATTCCGCGTGAACGCCGCAGAATGTACGCTAAAGCCTGAGTCGCATGATGAGATTTCGCTCGGAATTTTCAGTCGCGACGCCGCTCGGGCTGCAAAAGCGTGAACCGTAGCTGAGACGGTCGACGTCGATACTGAAAATCGCAAGCAGAATCGGACCAACTGAATTAGGCATAACAAGTCGGTGAGGGTCACTGGTAACAATGATCAACATCGCCTTGTATCTACTGTTTTCATCGAGCCTGCTTACCAACCTTCAAATGTAAGTCTTTTGAGGCCTGCACTTACTTCTTATCGCAAGTACCGGGCCAACATTTGGTCTACGGACCGGCGTCGTCTAAGAAAGCAGACGACAAGCAGAAACGTTTGAAAGAACAGACGACAGTTCGAACAATCAGGTGGCCGTTTGAACTTGAAGACGCACTGAACATAGTCCGCAGGTGGTCCGCACAACTTGACGGTTTTCTGGCGTTCATGTTGGAACAAAACAAATAAATCTGATGACCACAAGTATCCGTAAATTCAACCCAAAGTGCTTCCCGCCCAAGCAATCGTTGTCCGACGGCGTCTGCTTTTCCCTTTTCACGGCACATATCCAGATTCTCGGACGAACCGAGCACGTGAAAACTGACCTTCAAACCTTTCTTGACACTTTTGGTACGGCCCCAGGCGCGGCGTTTTGACGAGAAGGCAGGTTTTTGTCTGGTTCCTTTCAAAACAACGCAGAAATACACGTCTGGCATGGGAACTTCCGCCCACAGCCCCAGACCGGAAGTGCGACCGACGCGCCACCACCGCGCCGTGACGTCACAGAGATAAGTTCGTGTCAACATTATTAGATTACCTCAGTTGTGGAACTCCCGCGGAAGGGGTACCCCCCCCCCTCACTTACTTCGATCCGCCTGGAGTCGTTCGAAGCGCCCTCTATGGTTTCGTTTCATAACTGTACGTTCCAAAGAAGCGCCAAATGGCGATAACAACGCCGCCGTTTCTCCCGCAGCGGTCACCCGAGGAACTGCATGTGACAGCTATTTTGGCTTCAATCGGCCATTTTGGAGCCGAAAAGGGTTACAGGGGTTCCACCCTTTTCTCCCCAGCGGACGCGTAGCGAGATACCACCGAAGTTAAAATGCACCTAGGTCGGGACGCGCTACCTGAAATCCTCGCTGAGGCATGGTTGTATAAAAACAATATTAATTGTGCTGCAAAACCTTGAAAACTAAAAATTTTAGAAAACATCACGCGCCCCCATTTTGTACTAATCTCCATTAAAAGTTACTACAAAACAATTTTTTCCGTTGGTTTTTACGTTTCTAGTAACGTTGAAACGAACGTATCCCGATTCAGTTACCAAAGCAGCCGTCCGGCGGCGCGTCCGAGCGACTCCGGGCGAGTCGGGGTGAGTGAGGGGGGTACTGTTCGTGCATGCAGCGTCTATGAGCAGTTCCGTAACTGAGTTAATCTAATAACGTTGGTTCGTGTATGCATGCGCCATCTCTTTGAACGAAGTTGTGTTCATTGTACTTGACTACCGTTGCCTGAAGGTACAGGTTCAGAACGAAAAGAAAACTATCCACCGCAATTCCTAAGTTGGATTGAAAATGAGCCAAATTTAATTCCAAAGCCTCACGAACCGTCTGCATCAGACGTGCCTTCTCTAGCGAATAATATGTCCATGGAGACTACCGAACATCTCTTTTCATGAACTCCTTCCAGGATACTGATCAATTCATTCGAATTCCTAAGGGCCAAGAATGTTTTCAAGCTGCACAAGATCCAACCCTTGGTGAAGAAATCAGCGAGGTGGTGTGCTGCCACATTCCGTTCTCGTTCAGCCCTACACGAAAAGATATGTCTGCTTTGTGATCTTTTAGAAAAAAACTTTACACTTAACGTCATTCCTGCTTGACTAGTAACCTTTTTTGCCAGTGCGTCTAACCCGTCTTCCTTTAAAACCGTGACAACACTTTTTTTGCAATTTGCCAATATTTCCTTCCATTCAACAAAAAGAAAATTCTAAGCGTCAGACGACTTTCTTTCGAACATGGTCGACGGAAGGATAGCGAACTTGCCAGATCCGGCAAGTTCGCGGATTCCCCCCCCCCCCCTCCGAATCAAAAATCCTGGCTACGTGCCTGCTGAAAATACAAAGATATGTAGATATACGAGGGGTAATCAAAAAGTTCCGGGACTGATTATTTTGCGTAAAATGTAAGAGCAGTACAGTGATGCAGGCGCAGCAGTCAAAGGAAAGAACCTTCGTGTATCATTATAGTTAAAGGGCGTCGCTTTGTGAACATTTGGAGCTGCGCTACTACTAGTTTGTTTGACCACATGCAACGAGCATGATGGCGATCTTTCCGTAGGACTGCAAGCCAAAATGAGAACGAATATCGATTTTACGTCAAACTCGGCAAATATGAAACAGAGACCTTCTGAAATGACTTAGAAGACTTATGTCAAAAAGCAGAGGTGTGCGAGGTGTTCTGAGTGGCACTCGCGCCTCAAGAATGGCAGAACGTCACTGAAGTCAAGGAGAGGGTAGATAAAGTCGCCCTACCGCTCTACCCGTCTTCCAGCGATGTCTCTGCCGTTCCGGAAGCGCGAGTGACTCTTAAAACACCTCGCACCCTTCACTGCTTTTTGACATTAATTAGCCTTCTAAATCATTTCACAGGTCTCTGTTTTATATTTTTGAGTTTGACGCATAATTGATGTTCGCTCTCGTTCTGGTTTGTAGTCTATAGTAAAATTGCCATTGTGCCCAGGCACGTGGTCACGAAAACGCGTGAAGCGACCCTCCAAATGTTCACAGAGCGACGCTCTTTGGTATAACGAGACACCAAGGTCCCTTCCATCGACTGCTGAGCGCGCATCACTGTGCTGCCCTCTCTTTTTGCGCTACAAAATCAGTCCCGGAACTTTCTGATCACACCTCCTACATAATTAGTTCAAAAAACGTTCAAACAGAATAGGATTTTCATATTGTTTCCAATTCAATTTCTTATATATTGCAGTACGAAAATTCGAAACGAGAACAAGACAACTTCCTTGTCGTCGAGAAAAACCAGAGACAAGAGACATAAATGTTCTTGCAGACGTAAATGCTTGCAAGATTTTTCCAAGTTTGTTCCAGTGCCAAGGTTCAGCTGCCTCCCTGTGTTTCGTTTTAATTGGCTTTAAGAACTAAATAAACTTTTGGCCATTACGACCCTCATTTTTTATTTTAAATTAGATTAAACCTGTTATATCGTCAGGTGGTGCAAGCCGAGAGAAACAGTTTATTGCCTTTATTTTTGACTCTCAATTAGAAATTGTAATTGTAATTAGAAGAAAGCTGTGCCCTGAATTTCCGCAAGATAAAACCAACCACCTGAGGCACATTCATTGAAAGCTAGAGTTTTTTTATATGCAGGCGTTGATTTTTCCGGCTAGTATTACAGCGTCATGTCCACTGTAGCGACCCCATGTACCGGATCTGGTCGAAAAAATGAAACCCAGTTTTCCGACTCGCCAAACCAAACATTGCGGAAAGCTTAAACCCGTCATATTGTGACGATGGCGTTGGGGAGAGCATATGAAAGTTTAAGAATATAACATTCCACGGTTGAACAAATAAAAGTGTTATACCTAATGTACCCAATACTAACGTCCACTTAAGCCAACTTTCGTGAAAACAATAATTTTACATTGTGTGCGCTTCTGAGTTATATAGGGTGTTGCGTGTTACCAGGCTCGATCTAAATGGACCGTAAAAATCGACGCCTGCACGTAGAAATCAAAACTTTTCGTGAAAGGTGTATTTCACAGGTCGGTTTTTTCTTGTAAAATTAGAAATCGTAGCTCCCTTTTTGTAAAAGAATAGGGCCAAGAAATTTGCCAGCGTCAACGGCGGGCGGCGACGCAGACGACCAAGTCGAGTAGCGGGGCGGGTTAAGCGCCCGTATTGTTAGATGGCGCTACCTCCCTATCGAGACTGCTTGCGACCACCGTGGTTTATTAAAATTAACATAATATTTTTGTAATGTACCTTTGGTTAAAAAAATATACGGACAATAAAAGCAAAACTTAAAGGGAAAAAAAACGCGTTTGTATAGCGACGGCGCTTTTGCTGCCAACGGATCTCGTCTGCGTGTCGTATGCTTTCTTTTGCCGGTCGGCTACACCGTTGAGCCTGGCAAGTTTCTTAGCCTTATTTTTTACAGAAGGGGAGCTACGCTTTGCAATTTTTTTCAAGAAAATATCGACCTTTGAAATACACCTTTGACGAAAAGTTTAGATAGCTACGTGGAGTCGCGGATTTTTACGGTCTATTTTAGATCGAGCCTGGTGACTTGGGACACCCTATATATCAATGAAACAAACTTGTCAGCAAAAAATTCAATGTCTTTTTTTACAAGTTTGTTTTACTTAAATAAATGACAAAGGCGCCCACAATGTCCCAATTCGTTTTGACGGAATTGGGCTTAAATCCGACATACGGCCTGAGTTTTCTGCAAGGAAGATAATCCTCTTAGTGTCCTCTTCTCTCAAACCGGGAAGGGGGCCGTGCCTGGGCCAGGTAAAATCTAAAGACGATGTAGGAGAGGAATGGGCAAGCAACAGTAGAAAGCGCGAAATACACGTCGGCCTTTAAGTGGACGTCGGCTCACGAAAAATTGTTTCTCTTTTCTCTTTCAATCCAGGAAACGTCACGTCTTCAATTTTTTTATGTCCCACCCCAACCGCTAACATCACATTCTCACGGGTGTTTCAACTTTCTTGCAATAATATATGGTTCATATATGGGGGCCGAAAGACTAGGTTTTCTTTTCTCGGTCGAGCCCGGTATAACGTTATTGTAATGCAGGCAATACCTAAAAAAAGTTTGAAGATACGTTATTCATTACTTGCAAATAAATGGACCGCCTTACTGGCTCACGGTATTTAAGGAAACGCGATGCCGGTTACCGATAAAAGGTAACATACGTTATTTTTGCGTTACTGCAATTTTGCGCTATCTGCTCTTGCAGTGGTTCTCAAATGGGGGTCCGCGGACCTTTTGGGGTCCGCGAAGGCACCCTAGGGGTCCGCAAAGCCCTGCCTCATCAGTCAAGCCCGGCAATAAAATTTGTGTTCTATTCCGATTGAGAAGAAACGTTCACATTTTCGCTTGAGTTTTCTCGTGTGTATATCAATGAGGAAGTCTATTTCACACAGCACTTAGTAATATGCATTTATTAAATCATTATCATAATTAACCTATTCATTTAGCTTCCCCTCTCTACGAAAGGGGTCCTCCCCCATCTCCGCCGATCCACAAGGGGTTCGCGAAGCATCAATGGTTCAGGAACCACTGTGCTATTGCACTATCTGGGACAAAGGGCGTGGGCGTTGGGCTTTTTAAAGTGGGATTTTTTGCGTGGAAGAAGATTCGAAAATACTAAAGGTATGTGTGATTAAATCTTATCACTTGGCGCCTTGAAACACAAAAGAAAAATTGAAGCGTAATTTTGTTTTAAGATGTAACGAGTAATGTAACTTCGTTACCCGTTACTCGAAATAAGTAATGTAACTTCCCAGGTAACAGCAAAGAGAACCACCTAACATGGCACCAGCTTGGCCATCCTAGGAGCCTAAATTGGGCCCATCATGGTTTGGCTCCAAGGCACTTGTACTAGATTACCTTCCTTTGGCGTGTGTATGGCTTTTCTATGGTTCGCCACATAATTGTCAAAGTGCTAGACTTGCGCCAAAAATCCACGCATGAACCGAATAACCAGCAGCGAAGCCTCAATCCGGCCTTTGTTTCTCACTTCAGGCTCAAATTAGCTACACGAACAACCAGAAGTGAAGCCTAATTTTGGCCCTTGCTTGGCTAATAGGGCCAAGATACCCAGACATACACTCTAAAAAAAAGGTGGTCATACGTGACTACCTTTGCGGTGGTAAAAAGTTGTCCCAAATATAACGACCCCAAGGGTAAAAATGACGAACGCACACGTCGTCAAAAAGCAGGTAGTGAAATTTGACCACCACCAAAAGCAACATGGCGGCCGGTTAGCGAGGCTCGAATTTCCCGGTAAGGCCTAACGAAGAGCACGGCTTTTCGGCCGAGTGAGAGAATAGAGCGCATACGCCTATTCGACGTGTTTTAAGCGCCTTCAGACACTCTAAACATCCGTCCCCAGACACCGGTACCGTACCTATATCCTGTAAGGACGGCAGTGTGTGTGCCGGAATAGCCGCGATCGCCCCCGACGGCATCTCGCTAGATTGACTATTTTTGCCACCGGCGGTGAACGCTCAAAAAAGAAATCGTTACACGAGGAATGGGCATGCTGACTTTATTGAACACAACGTATGCTTGTCGTGTGTGGCGATGAATCGCTGGGCCCCTTCGTCGTCACCGACGAGAGGCGTTCAACTCCGCACCAACGCTACCGCTATTTTTTTTCTTTTGTAGTTTGGGTTTACCTTTACGGCGTGGTTATCCATTCGTGCGCGTCTGTGCCTGCACTTCGCACCTCTTCGACACAAAACGAGCATTTAGGTGGTGAGTCGGCTGAGTGGCACAATTATTACGATTGTTATCGAACTGAGAAGCAGGGACGTGGGAAGACCCGTGAACCGCAGGCCAGCCAGGCCAGCTGTTTGTAAATCAATAGCTACAGGACTGCTCGACACAGCTTATTGAATCAGGGGGCAGCTTGCGCCATCTAGGAAGTGTAGTAAAAACCGCTAAATAGTACTAAAAGAAAATACTTATGCGCGAACTCTTGCTATTCTAGTACCTACTACACATACAACAACACACACACCACCAAGATACCGAACACTACTACAGGCAACGTTAACTACAGGCACATACATGTCAGCAGTACAAGGCACAAACAACTCCAACACAACACATCCGCGACTCTCTACTCTAGCTACCCCACCGACCCAAATCGTATATATGCCCTACCACATCCTGACAAGGATTAGGCAAGTGACTGTTGCTGTTTACTAGATGAATACAAAAAGTGTTTGCAAGTATTATTGGTATACTAGTGGTCTGTGTATTTAAATTGGCAGGCTAGACACCTCTCTTAATCTAGCGCTTCGAAGGGCAACATGATGTGAAAGCAATCGGCTAAAGTAACGCCACACGGCATGCCCCCGATCAGTTTCGGTTTCAGATTCACACAGTGATAAACTTACTCAAGCCATGCTGCCTCATGCTCGTTCCGCGCGTGCAATAGCAGCAAAAGTTACAACAATATCTTCATTCCTGGACAGTAATCGGCTAAAGGTAACATAATTCGTACTCTTGTGTTGTTCAACTCGTTCTTTTTCCCCTTAATTGTCGCGGGCAAACGCTGGCGGCGTGCTTTCCCGTGTTGGTCGAGTGACCTCGCTCTACTTTAAGAACACCAAATTAAACATATGTAAAAAAACAAAAAACGTATTGGGGTACAATTATATATATATATATATAATAGAATAACCGAGATTTTTTTTTATGTGCTGCATTTGGAGAACATATACACCGCCTATGTAATTATTTTAAATCTTTTATTTTTGTGATGACAAAGAAAAGGTTGGCACTTCCCAAGCATGGGGACACTTCATATAAACAATGTGTTAAGCTTAAAACATTAGGGCATTACAACAAAAACTATAGTGTTTATATATATAAAGTGGCTATAATGGAGACAAAGTGTTCAGGTGGCAATTATTTGTATTCTTTTATTTTCCAAACCTGATATACAATTTTATATTGAAAATATTTTCCTTTAAAAAATAACTAAACGTCTTAAAACAACCGTGTGGGTACTTCTGAGTCATTGTTCAAATGGAAATCTGAAAAGAAGTATTTTTCCAGCACTGGTCTATCAAACTATAATAATTATAGTAATTATACTTTCTAAAGCCAGAAACAACCTTGCACCCTTCTTATTGGCTGCCACCTTTGAATATGAACCAATAAACTTACATGAAAACAGGAAACATTTAACCAAAAAACAATGTTATGTATGCATTACAAACATCAAATAATCAAAATATGAACACCAGTCATTTCATCATTCTAAAAAGAAATATGCGAAAATATGAACACCAGGCATTTCATCATTCTAAAAAGAAATATGTGAAAATATGTATAACACAAAAAAGGATATGATTTGCACCAAGCAAGATACTGGGCCATAGAACCAAAGTTTCAACAATAAAAAAGATATGAGGGGGTACCCAAAAGTAACTGGAATGAATTTCAAGAGGCCAGGCGTTCGTAGTACCAGCATCCGCCTCTAGCAGCGCTAAGCGGCATCCTTCCCAAGTCAGTTTGCCGACCGGTGTCGTCTGCTAAGGATCTAGCGGCATGTTGTGAATTTTTCCCCAAGCGCTTCAAAATCATTTTTAGTTTTTTGCAATGTCCGACTTGAAGGACCTTACACATTCACAAAACGGTTTCCTTTAAAGACTTTTCATACGAGCGAACAGAAAAAAGTCACACGGGGCGAGCGGTCCTGAGAATACGGGAAATGGAGAAGCAGTGTCATGGCCATTTTGCTAAAAAATTGTTGCACTGACAGGGCAGTGTGTGCTGGGGCATTGTTGTAATGGGACTATCATTCCCCCTTTCCCTCACATCGGGGTATTTCTGCCTTCCCGAGTTTCGCAAGTGTCGCAAAATTCCCAGGTAAAACACCTGATTAACAGATTCACCAACAGGAACAAACTCGGAGTGAACAATGCCCAAATGTTTCGATGTTTTCATCAGTTAAGGACGTTGAGGGCCGCGCAGAACGAGGTTGGTTGTCGCTCAATAATTCACTGGCCTTAAAGCGAGAAAAGCACTCATAGACATGAGATTTCTTATTAGCATCTTCTTTGCAAGCTCTCTGAAACATTACAAGTTTCCGGCAGTTTTTCCTAAAACAAAATTTCACGGCAGCATGCTGTTCCTTGATATCAGACGCAAAAAAAAATCAAAAAACGATTTTGAAGCGCTTGGAAAAAAACATTTATAGCAGACAATGCCAGTCGGCAAACTAACTCGGAAGGGGTGCTGCTAAGCGCTGGTAGCTGATGAAGCTGGTACTACAAACGGCCCGCCTTTCAGAAATTCATTCCGGTTACTTTTGCATCCACCCTGGTATGATTGACTGTGCCAAAAGCTTTCGATATATGCAATGTTTAAAAAAAAGATGGCAACCAGTCAAATAGGCTCAATAGACCTCATGCAAAATTGCTTGGTGATCTGACAACACTGAGAGCGTCGCCATTTTAATGTTGGCAAGCGTCGTCGGTACCAAAGCACAGTGGAGGCATCGGAGAGAGCCGTACGGGCAGTGTGCGATAGCACAGCAGCTGTGTTTTCCGCCTTCTGACCATGAAATGTGGACGAACAGTTTAAACAACCTACCGCGACTGTCTGATGGAACTCTAGGAGGCCTCTGCATGCTGGCAACAACCTCGTCGAAGCACTGCAGCAAGTCCTACGCCTTCACTGTGGAAGCTTACACACTGCAGGTTGTCGCCAGCGGGTGCATAGGCCTCCGAAAGTTTCGTCAGACAGTTGCAGTAAGTTGTTTAAACTGTTTGTCCACGTTCTACGGTCTGAAGGCGAAAAACACAGCTGCTGCGCCATCGCACACTGCCTGTACGGTTGTTTCCAATGCATCCACCGTGCTTCAACATTAAAATACCGACCTTCTCAGTGTTGTCAGACTAACAAGCAATTTTGCATCAGGTTTATTGAGATGAGGCAATTTTCTCTGTAACATCAAGCAACATCGGCCAAAGTGTGTGCCCGAACAATGGCGGACTTCGATAATTGGTGCTGCAGCTACCACACTCCGTTCACCTCTAAGCTGAGACTGCGATGGAACCTACGTCCTCGTTAGACCAGTCATGTCTCTGTTTCGCCACGTCATCACGCTCCCGCCCATGTCCATACCCCCGCTCAAAGAGCGGGGTCAGGGGATAAGAGCAGTGATGTGATTGGTTGTAGTCATTTTGGAGCAGCTCTTGGAGCAGCCAAAGGTTCATTTTGTAGAAGCAAAAAAAGCTTTTGAAGCATAACCGCACACTTCATTTTCATTTATGTCACTGCAAATGTGAGGAGGAGAGACGGCAAATATTAGGAGGAGAACAAACACTAGCTGTTTAGTTGCATGGTGAAGTACCAGACACGGTAACAAGACGGCTGATGAAGGACTGCGCAAACTGCCGTGAATGATTATTTTAGGTACGTAATCCCACTGAACAAATATTAAAATACAATCATTTTGAGTACCAAGATTTATGTGTCCTTCAAGTTCTAAGGGGAAGGGTTGTAACGAAAGTGCAATTCTTGAATCGGACAAAAAACAAAGCATAAAAAATAAACCTACAAAAGAGTCCATATATACCCCCTTGCACCACGTCTCGCTCTGGAGGAGTACCTTTCCCCTTAGCACGCAGGTGTGCTGCGGTGAAAAAAGACACGCAACATCGCAACGCCTAGTTCGCAATTGTTGCTTCACTGCAGTACACCAGTGTGCGGTGAGAAGCGCGATCAACAAAGCTAACTAACCCACCAGAAAAGATCACGAGACTTATTGCGAAACTTCCGAGCACTGTCAGTGCTTGGTGCGAAATCAAATCTAATAGTATGTTATTTGAGGCGATTATCGAAAGTCCTGAAAACCTGCACTAGCCTACCCTAAGAATCTGGTCCAGTAGCGAGGCCAGCAGCTGTTATATTTTGCACAAATGGCACAGCAATCACAGCACTGGGTGATAACAGGGAGGTGGCTGATTGGTCCGGCAGGCACTGTAGTCTCAGCTTAAGGGTGAACAGAGTATAGATGGTGCACACTTTTGAAAAGGGTCTATTCAAAGGTAGCTGACAGGCTGTCGGTGGCTGCAATACAAATAGCAGAAGCGCGCACTGCAATGTTCACTCGTCTCCTATCATTTTTATATAGCCTTTGTTCTTGCCATGGGCAACACTGGATCCCACCGCTGCCGGCATGTCGTGGTCGAGACAGGTTAACGACGACAACTGGTTTACTGCATACAATACGTGGTCTTGTGGGCTGTCGGGCTAGTGGCATCGATTACATGATGGGCCTTGTCTGCTAACCCTCTTTTGCGTCTTTTTACTGGTGCTTGCAGCATGAGGTGCTCGTCCGTGGGCTCCGGTGTTGCAAACAGCAGTTCTGAATCACCATAAAAAGAAAAGAAAAAAGAAGAAACAGGGTGACAAACCTGTAACAATGTAGCAAACAGAGATGTTTTACACTGGCTTCATACGAAAAATCTTTTTGAACTTTGTGACATTGCAAGGCAAACACAATTTTGGAAGTTTCACGGTCTAAACCAACAAGCACAACAAAGGATTGAAGATCCATTCCGCTGCTTGGCCATGATCTGAAGAGCAGCTGAAATCTCGTTACATCTTGAAGTCGCAATAGCTCCAATTCCAGTCTCTCGAATTCACGAGCAGCAATGCTGAAATAAAAACATGCTATTTTTGGTATGATCACCACCAAAAATACAATTATTCATGCTATATAGACCCAAACTTTTGGAGTCATAACATGCAACAATGCCTATGCCTTACGTTGATGCACCTGGAACCATACATTACAAAACCAGAAAAATAAAACAATCAAATTTTGTTGTCAATTAACCTTCTGAACCTGCAGTGATTATGAAATTACACTACAAGCATATACAGATGAATTAAAAAGTATGTTTAATATCTATCTTGAATGAACTGCTACATTTTATTGTAAATATCCCATTCTTGCAAGCACATCAAACGCAATGATTGAAATGTGACATCTTGGGACGTTTGGGATGTGAGTCACCTCACCATGGCCATTGCTAGCCTGGCTGCAAGCATACCAGTTGACAGTGTCACCAAATACTCTACCAGGAAAAATACATTTGTCTCTATTCATTTACGCCAGCGCACCCACAAAGCCAAATGTTGTTCTCTAGTGGTGTAGACACCACGCATCTGAAAGAATGCATGAGGATCACACCGTCCATGCTGTACAGTAGTCATGCCGCACCAAGAAAGGGGACTGCCGTGGGCACACCGAGATACCGGGTTTGCCTAGACAGTAGAGACAGCTGTCTCAACTTGTGCTCCAGCTGTCCGCAACCATAGATGGCAACAGTAATCTATTGTTGCCATCAATCGTCCCAATAAACAGATCTCACTAAGCGTTCCACGCATGTGTGACGCCGCCATAACTTTAGTTCACAGGAGGCAGTACATGAGACGGCTCGTGTCATCTCGTCACGCGCAAAGCTCCAGCGGGGTTTTCTCACATGCAAAAAGACTGAAGTTCCTTTGGTGCATTGCGGCAGCGGCGGCTTAACGAAATTGGCTGGTGAGATAGGTCTATTCAAAGTGAAAGACCCTGAGGCTGCAGCGCATCCAGCCGTTCTAACCACGCAAACCCTATTCGTGCCAAGGCCATTGGATTTTTATGGAGTGAGATATTTTCATAGTAAAGCATTTGGTGTTATCATGTCACACCCTAGTGGTTGTCAATACCCATGGGCTATATAATTCTTCTTCCCTTTCAAAGAATTCTGTTACATCTGAAAGATAAAAGGTTGAAAACAGGGATGGAGAAGAAAATCACAAGAAAGGAGAGGTGAAGCAAAGTGACTGACCGGATCGTCCTGGGCGAGCCAAGGCAGGACATCTGTGTGTGAGGAGCGTAGGCTAAGGTGGCGCGTTGCCCAACCTGGGGGCCCTTGAAGGAAACCTAGCCCGGGCTTCGCTCAACTGCCAGGACCCCAGTTTCATCAGACACGGGGACACCTAGCACAGCCAGGCATGCAGGGGGCCTGAACCCATGCTGGGCTGGGGGCTCATGGTGATGCCACTCACAAACACCCACAAGCACACAAGTCTCCTGTGGCGACGCAACCCTGTAAAAAGGTATTCAGTACATGAAGTAGATACTGATCGAGCCAAGTGAGACACACACTTCAACTGAAACAAAAAGAAGGCACAGCTCAGACATATGATGGATGCCCAAGTGCCGTTGTCTGTCACGTCCAATGTATTTTACATGCTCCAAGTGAACTAATAGTGATCATAGATGAACTCACAGCTAAAAAGTAAAATGTGCCCAAAATACTGAAAGCTGAGCTAAAGTATGCACAGCTTTCTTAACCGAAATACCTAATAATGTTTTTGTTTCACTTGTCTTTCTCATTAAGTGACACCTCGTTTTCAGCTACAAATGGAATGTGCTCATGTGAAACCTATAACTTCATGCTAAATCTGGGTCATTCCTCCTCTGCAGTGTGCTGGCTTGCTCAAAATGAAATCAGGTGGTCTTATCTCGGTCTCAAGAAAAAGAATTGTCAAGGCTAGTGCAGCCTTAGCAAAGCTTTTTCTTGAGGCTTCCTTAGATAGACCGACAGAGTTACTTTTGAACAAACGAGCCAAAAAATAGATTATGGACAACAGAATCAAGATTAGACATTCCACTGAAACGAATAGCCAAGTGAAATCACCACCTAGCTGAATGCTCAGGCGATCGTAACCTGCCTACTCGATAGCCTCCACCAAACACTCTTTTCATTGCATCAGCTGGCAAAGTAAACGTGAAACACATGCACGATAAAGACAGGCATTATAAGATGGTTCCCACATCAAGTGTAGCTGGCGTCCTACGACACTGTGACATGCCACGTCCCGATGTCGCATTGTGGTGAGCTGGCCAACGCAAGCAGAAATCGCAACCGCATATTTTGGTCATTCCACAGCAGTGTCAGCTCTATGCAGTTTCAATGTTCTCATGTTCTGCGAAGTTCCTGCAAGCACCATGAGTGACAAGGAAGATGTTGTGATATCACCATCTATACTACAAACAAACAGAGCATTGCTACAACGACAATGATGCCGAGAAGCGGTGCTAAAATGCTGAAAGGTTTATTTATTTATTTATTCAAGTTCCCTTAAAGGCCCTCGTTGAGGGCATTACGTAAGGGGGGTACAAAACACGAAAGTATAAAACAGTAACAACGACATATGCGAATACATGGGGTGTTGCAAAAACAAAATGGCATTGCCACGAGCAATGGCAAACACACAAATTAGTCTGGGTACATGGGGAGCAGTAGGGGATGAAAACATTGATACATTGCAATCAGTAAAGGACAAGACAAACAAATAGAACGGCACAGTGGGGATTAACAGAAATGAGAAAAAAGAGCGTGGCAAAATGCGGCGGGGTCCGTCTGGGTTACAATAAGTGAGGGGAGGTCGTTCCAGTCTACAATAGTACGAGGGAAGAAGGAAGAGTTAAAATAGGTTGTGCTGCCTGAGATGCGGAAAGCGTGACTCGGGTGATTTAGCCGCGATGAAGATCGCCTGGGGGGTAGGAGGAGAGAGTCTTGGAGCGCAGGGAGGCAGCAGTAAATTTTGTGAAAGAGACAGAGTCGCGCTATCTTACGGCGGACGTTTAGTAAAGGAAGGTTCAGTTCGCTCTTTAGGGCGGATACACTAACTGACCAATCATGTTTTTTCAAAATAAACCTGGCAGCGCGGTTCTGTACCGCCTCGAGGTGATTTAATAAGTATATTTGGTGAGGGCTCCAAATGGCCGCAGCATATTCCAATTTGGGTCCAATGTATGTCTCATAAGCCAATTTTCGCACGAATGGGGAGCCGATTTCAGGTTTCGTCTTATATAACCGAGGCAGCGAGACGCCTCAGCGCATATAGCTCGATGTGAGCGTTCCAGGTGAGATCGTCAGTTAGAGTCACACCGAGGTATTTATAGGACATGCTACTAAGTTCGACTAAGTTATTTTCTAATATGTACGAGAACTGAGATCCTTGTCGTTTTCATGAAAACTGGACTAACTTGCATTTCGATTTGTTTAGTGTCATTAACCACCTGATGCACCACGCCTGGATTTCGTCCAGGTCTCTTTGAAGTAGAAGATGGTCTTCAAAAGAAACTATCCTTCGATATAGGACGCAGTCGTCAGCAAAAAGGCGGATGTTAGAGGAAATTTTGCCTGGAATGTCATTAATAAAGATCAGAAAAAGTAGGGGACCAAGAACCGAGCCCTGGGGAACTCCCGAGGTAACCTCAGCGCGGGAGGATGAGGAACTATTATTTGTGGTGAATTGAGTGCGAGAGGAGAAGAAATCGCGGATCCAGGAGAGAATGAGAGGGTCAATTCCATGACATGAAAGTTTGGCAAGTGGGCAACGCGGTCGAAAGCCTTCGAAAAGTCTAAAAATAGGGCATCAGTTTGGTGGTTGGATTCAAAATTGGTGTATAACTCGTGGGTGAATTCTACGAGCTGCGTCTCACAAGACAGTCCCTTACCAAACCGTGTTGCTTGTTGTAAAAGACGTTATTAGCCTCAAGATGAGATACAACATTTGAGTAGATAATATGCTCTAGAAGTTTGGAGGCTACGCAGGTTAGAGAAATAGGGCAGTAACTCAAAGCCGAAGAACGATCCCCATTTTTAAAGACCGGAACGACCTTACCCAGTTTCCAGTCGGATGGGAGGCATCCCTGCAATAAGGACTGTGAGAATATTTAGTATAAAAATTCGCTGGACACTGCTTTGGTGTAGTGAAGAATTTTGGGGGTGATGTCGTCAGGTCCTCCAGAGGATGTCAATTTCAAGTTGTCAAGGAGTTTCGCTATTCCAGCACATGAGATGTCAATAGGTTCTATAAGCTCGTACGGTAGTGCTGGGAATATAGGGACGTCGGCGTCTTCTAATGTAAACACAGACGAAAAATAGTCGTTTAATACTGTGGCACAGTCCGTTTCAGATATTGGGGAACCGTCCTCATCGGTTAGCTGGGTAGAGGAGGAGCGATAGTTAGGGGATATAATCTTCCAGAATTTTTTAGGGTTGTTACGCAGGATACTAAAAAGATCCTCAAAAAAGAACTTATGTTTAGCCAGACGAAGGTTCCGAGTATAGGTCTTAAGGCACAAGAAGTATGCATCCCAGGCAGCGTCGCAGTCCAGATGCCTTGCTCTTCTAAACAATCGCTTTTTTTATTGTTAAGGGACCTTAATGCTTTGTTGTAGCATGGGTTGCAATCATCGCTCCGTACATGGACGGAGGGTACAAACTAGAGTGCCTTCATGTGCGCTTCGCACAGAGTGATGCCAACTGCCTGTTTCCCTTTCCCACACCCTCTCCCGCCGCCATTTTGTTCCTCATTGTTTCCCTGTGCGCCGGAAAGTGGCCTTTGTGTCAATCGGTCCTCCCATCCGAGGGGCGAAAATGCTAATCCTCCCTGCGTGGGTTCCACAACGCTGCTCCGAACTTGTGAGATAAGGTGCTTGTTTCCGGGAGGGTTATAAGCCCCACGAATTATCACCGAGAACCAAAATGGCTGCTGGTTTGTCGGCGAGTGGTATTACAAAGGGTGGCATCACCCTAGCAAAGCGCACATGAAGGCTCCCTAGTACAAACAGGTCAACGAGATTATTTAACTTGTTTTTAAAGAGCAACCAGTTCTGTTCCACGGTCCTAGAATAAAAACTGGCGGTATACAACGGTAGATATGCAGAAAGATTGCTGTTTATTGCGTCGAAATTGGCTTTGGAGTAGTCCTTGAGAATTTTTGAGGACGGGTTTCTATAATGGATGGGTAAGGATAACTCCACGGTCAGCAAATCGTGGTCGCTAAAACCTTTCGTTTGGCTAATTGATGCCACCAGGTCTGGGGACGTCCTCAGAATGAGATCAAGGATATTGTCTTCACGTGTAGGTTTGTTGACGACTTGGGTGAGATTATGGTTTAAGCATAGATCGAGAAAATCCCTGGCTTCACAGGACCCACTAGTTGTTAGACTAAGCCAATCTATGTTAGGGAAGTTAAAGTCGCCAAAGACTAAGACATTTGATTTTGGGTACCGCTCATTAATTTCAAGCAGCAGAGAATGAAGCTCGTGGAAAAACGTGCCGCTATAATTCGGAGGTCGGTAGCAGACACCGATAATAGTTTTTGTGCAGGACGATGTGACACAAACAAAAGTAGCCTCGATATTAGAGCTGGTAGTAATATGAAAGGAAGAAATGCATTTTTTTACCGCTATTAGCACACCATCTCCTCTCTGTGCGGACCGATCACATCGGTAAATATTAAACATTGAGTTAGGGGAGAAATTTCGCTGTCACTTATCTCGGGCTTTAGCCACGTTTCTGTAACAATTACAATGTCCGAATTATTATCTTGAATAAAGCCACTGAGCTCCTCACTATTGGGAAGGAGGCTACGGATATTAGTGAACGTGACTGTATGGTTCGAAGTCTTTATACGTCGCGTAGAGACGGGCGGCGGTGACCGATCAGAAAGAGGTCCTCGCTGCTATCTAGGAATCTCTGTGACGGAGTCCGCCGCAGAATCATACTGGAAACACTTGTCGTTGACATACTGTTTGTCAAAGTGAATTTTGAAAATGGAGTTCAGTGATTTGCCATAATAAAAGAGTTTAGTGCGAGCCGTGCGCACCGAAAGCGAGAGGTCCTCACGCACCGCGTACTGAGTTTCCTTTAGTTTTCCTCCAGAGAACAAAATGTTCTGCTTGTCCTTGAAGCGCAAGAATCTCACGATGATCGGTCGGTTTTTGTTAGCCGAGAACTTTTCCAGCCGGTGGGAGCGCTCAAGGTTACCGGGGCTTATCTCGACGCCCAGGCTTTCTGCACAAAGCCGGATTACCTTCTCCTCCGACTGGGTCCATGTTTCTGTCTGCGAGTCTGGAATGCCAAAAAACAGCAGATTTGACCTCCGCAGTCTATTCTCTGCGTCATCGCACCGCGAATTTACCTTGTAAAGTTCCGACACAATACCGCCAGAGGCCTCATGGTCAAGAACGTCGCGGACGGGAAGGGCCTTCACTGCGGCAAACTGGGCCTCGAGAGCTGTCACTCTATCGGAAAGTGCACTCACATTTTCGTCGGTAGACTTTTGAGCGCTCTGAACCCGTCCAAGCTCGGCAAGCACATCGATCTGGCTCTTTTCTATCCTGGTGATAATTTCAAGTATGCTACCCAACTGAACCTCCATAGTTGGGCCTGGGTTTGTCTCGATGTCACCCGACATTTGCAGTAGTAATAAGGACAAATAACGAACATGAATGCACCTGACAAGGAACGCGAGCACATGCCTACGACAGTCAGACAGGTCGTAGGGGCACGACATTGCCATCAAACACAAATTGTTACTTCGATAACAGGCGGAGGGGACCAACCTGAACAAAGGATAGGGTTAGCATCGTTTCTCGAACGATGTCGTGCCCCAACTGGTCGTCCCGCGTGGTGGGCTTTTGTAGCGTATGCGGAGGCAGGGGTCACCTGATGTCCCCGAGCTTGCGTGTTGCCAGGCGTCGAAAATGTACGCGTCCAAGTCAGGCCGCGTGAGCCGCGCGGTCGGGGAAAGCATTGGCGGGCCTGTCGAGACACGCTCCGTGGGGATCCATGAGTCATCCCGTGTCAGCGGGTCGTGCAAAAGATTTCCGGGCGAGGGCGGCGAAGTCGTAGCAAGGGCAGCGGTCAGCAACACCTGAACAAAGGATAGGGTTAGCATCATTTCTCGAACGATGTCGTGCATGTTTTGGTTTTGTTGCATATTTGGTTTGGCTTCAAAGTTTAGAAGGTGAAGAGGAATTGCAATGGCCAGGGTCCTCTGGGGTAACAGGCGCTACAAAGTCACGTAAGCAGTGTGGAAGGTGTTAGCTGTGCCGGGGCTCATATGACGCACTGTGCCTGTTGTCAGGCGCCCGTCACTATATACCTCGAACAGTGCAAGAAAGATGTGGGTAGGTAAGCAGTGAGAGCCAGTCAAGTAGCACCAAAACAGGACCTGGAAGGGTACATGGGCTCATCCAGCTTTAACGCCAGAGAGGCTTGAGCCAAGCTGGGCTTTGAGTGGAGCCTGAGCAGAATGCACAAGGGGAACAAGACAGGCCTTCCTTAATGTCAGTCACAAAAAGGTGCCTACCGCACAGTTTTGCGTATATAAAAGGTAGAGGTTAAGACGCAGTCTTTTCTCAAAATAAGCTTCAGTCACTTTCCATGATCCCGGGTGGAGCTTGGGGTCTCGTGAAATGACAGCCCCGCTATGTACAACAACAAATGCCAAAAAACAGCCCCAAAAATACAAGAATGCACGAGGGAGGCTTATTTTCGTCGTTCACATTTTCTGCCTTGTATAGGTAAGCAACGCACACTTGTGTTGATTGCTGGCAACCGGCAATTGAGCAGGCATTATCAGTATACTATGCTATGCTCCATGACACCTATCCAGGCAGGTCAGTCATGAAGAGCTTGGCAAACACTATCCTCTGGTACCCCGGTGTTGACAAAGACATTTAAGACCATGTAAGAAGGTGCAAGACATGTGCACAGTCCTGTTAAATGCCTCCGGTGTAGGTTAGGGTCCGCTGGTCGGATACCAAGCAATGCCGAACACGGCTCATATTATGCCATACTGCTGGAGAGTTACGTAATACTGATCGTGGTCCACTCAGACACAAAGCAGATGGAAGCATCGGCCAATATCACAGTGTAGGACATGCCAGCTGCTCCACGTACGGGCAGCCGTCGATGGAGCTTCGTGGCGCACGCGTGCTCGTGCACGCTGGTTCTTCGCCGTAGGGTCTCGAGCAAGGAAGCCAATGAAGACAGCGGCCGTCATGTAAACGCTACCTTCTTGGAAGGCCGGAGCTGGGCGGCCATCTTGCGTGCTGACTATATTCCATTCATCCCTAAGCTGAGACTGCGGTGGAAGCTACGTCCTCAATGGACCAGTCATACATCCCTCTTTCGTTACGTGATCACGCTCCCGCTCATACCTACTTGCTGAGGACTGGGTCAGGTGATGAAAGGAAGGTGGCTGATTTGTTCGGCAAGCACATAGTTCCCACTGCAGTCTCAGCTTAGGGGTGAACGGGGTATAGGGCAGCACGTCTCAATGCAATGAAATTTCGTAAAGTCCAAAACCGGGTACAGCAGAGCGACCGTTCAAGGGGAAAAGATCAGAGGGTATGAAAGGCCACGTCTTGCAGGGCAGACTGGTAAAGTGAACGATCGCCAGCGTTGGAACACTGTGAAGGACCTCAGGAGCTTATTTACTGTCCTCAAAGAACTAAAGAAACACAAGCATGGGAACACTGCAAGAACCTCAGAAGCTTATATGCTGCCCTGAAAAAAACTAAACAAGCATGAGCGCAATAACGTCGTGAGAAACCGCAGGAGCTCTTTTTCTGCCCAGGAAAGAGCTAAACAGTCGAAAGAACGGGATGGGCAGACGCATCAAAATATAGTAGCAGCCGACGCAACAAAATGTAGTGGTAGCTGACGCACCAAAATGTGTGATTCTCTGATGTAGAGGCGACCATGTGGGTGGTTCGACGATCAGGCTGCTACTTGGTGGCAGGAGACATCCAGGAAGGGCCGGTAGAGCGGCAGGGCTGGGATGCCCTGATGGGTGACGATGCAGAGGCGATTGACTTTTAGGTCTAGGTTTAATGAATCATAGAGCAGAACATCAAAACTGAAGAAAACGACCGGCGAGAGAGGCGCGAGTTCAGGCTTGAGCTGGCACTTGTAGCAACACAAATAGTGCCCGTGACGACGCAACAATCTAGTAAGAGTGAAGCTATACGCACTACGTCGTGCACTTCGACCGGAAATGGCAATATGCACTATGCGGAGAGCATATGCCATTTGGGTCACCCTTTTCGGACGGCGCGTGTATCACTGGTGAGCGCGTTAAACCAAACCCCTCCCCCCCCCCGGCCCGCATTCACGCCACTTCGCTGTGACAGTGTGCAACTGCTAATTACAAAACTTAACCCGTCCAGCCGGCAACCCAAGCCCCGCTGTCCCCGATTACACCTCCGGAAAGAAAGTCGCATACCATTTAGTTCTGCAAAGTTTCGTCAACAACAATCCTTTTTTTTTTTTCAGTGTTAATCATGAAAAATAAATGTCGTAAATATCGCCAAATGCCCAACAACAACAAAACAAAAATGTTATAGAAAGGCAAAAGAAAAAAAAAAAGTAGGCCCATTGAGGATCGAACTTGCGTCCACTTGCGTAGGAAGCGGATACCTTAACCACTATGCCATGCCTCTTTTTTTTTTTTTCCAACAAAAAACAAGTTTATGTACATATTGTACCCATTCGTTTTATACAAGTTTCGCGTAGTGCGTGCGGCAATTTCCTCTAGAGGTGCACGACGTGTGCGTATCGCTTTACTATCTAGTAAAAGCCAATTACTACAATGCCACTGCACTGCAACCCGCTACTGAATCGGAAGTTCACGCGCTACGTACGTACAGCCGGGAGATCACAACCACGACGGGTGCAGCTCAGAAACCCAACCGCTCCGAGATTGAGGAAAACAGTACGGGCAGACACAGTCACATACCTATGAGCATGTTTACCCTGTCGATCACCGGTCTCAGTGTTCAATGGTTCAATGCGATCAGATATACCACTAATTACTTTGTTTCACACTCTTGCGACCGAGTAATACCGAGAGAGACCAGACGGGTTTTAAGCCTTTTGCGACTTCTTGGGACCGGATGCGCTAAAGCGGAGCTGGTGCTGAGAGATCGCAAGGGGCTTAAAAACTGGTCTGGTCTCTATCGGTCGCAAGAGTGTGAACGGGCCTTAAATGCGGCAAAAACAATATCCTTACCTCATTTCGGCAAACACTCACGACAGACCAAACGCGTCGTTCGTTGTTGTTGATGCCAAGCCAGGCACAGCTGATGAGAACCAGTGTTGCTGCTCGTGCCGACAAAATTTGTATTCCACCAATTTACGCGAATTGCCCAACAGATGTGAACTTGGCGGATCTTAAAAGATCACGAAAGCTAAGGAAGAACATAATTTATAGTCTTTATGTAGTTATCTAAGTTACTAATATCATTTACGACTGCCTGCATGTGAATATCAGATTTGAAAGTGACACTCTCCTTGTCGTAACCTGCAGAAAGGTGGTCATTCCACAGCGGTTTGGTGTCGTGACTTTGACCAACGGCTGGTAACTCGCCTTTTGGGTAGTCAAAGCCTCCAAAGCGCCATTTTACCACCACGGGTTGTCATTTTTTCTTAGAGTGTAGAAGGAAATGTCTGGCTCTACTTTGGCTCCTATAAATTTCATAAGGCCCTTAATTCTTAAACAAAAGCCAAATTTCGTCCCAGAAGAGCTGTGCTACCTTGATACGTTATCCGTTACTATTTTCAAAATGTAAATCAATACGCGCTACCGATAACACGGTTACTTTGAAGGCGTTACCGTTAAAACTGACGAGGACCGACCTTAGTCCGTCCAGGAACCTGTCGAAGAGCAGCCCCGTCAGTTTGGCGGGCGGCGAGATTGCCGGCGGGCTCTGGGCCACCAGCTTCACTCCCGAGCCAGCGGCGATAGAGCGTAGGCCACGAAGACACCCGTGGCCGCCGCCAGGACTTTGCTGAGCAGCGCCACCAGAAGGGCCCGGAACCCGAGCTTGGCCACCAGGCGGATCGAACTGCCGCCCACCGCCGCGATGACGCTCGAGCAGGTCAGGGGCATCGAGATTCCGCACATGATGCGCAAGAAGAGTTCCCCGGGGAACGAGATGTACATCACCTGTCCGGGCAGAAAGCGAGGGGCGGCGGAGAACGTTTCGCCGCTTTGCGTGTCGTATTAAGTGTTTTTGGCGGAGAGTTATGACTGGCTACCGCGGCCACAATACGGCTCCTGGGACGGTTTGCTAATAACGAGGGTATTCCATCCGGCATGAGTGAGGGGTTTTGAGGTCACGTGGCCGGTTCCGTAGAGGGAAAAAGTACCTCAACTTCGTTTCAGCTAAGATAGAGCCGTAGCCGATCCTACAAGCACGAGTATGTGACCGCGAAGAGTAATTTCATCGAACGAGCGCGCGTGCTTGGCAGGGACGCTGAAATCTCGGAGCTGGCGCTTGTAGCATCGACTGCGTTTGGACTCAAGTTGAAACGAAGCATTATAGTGTTCCAGCCAACTCAAATCAAAAGATGTAAGCCTTGCCTAGCATTTTCTTCAATTCTCGTTTAACGCGATTTTCCTCACAAATGACTTTAACTGCACCAGCTTAAAGCACACGAATGCGATTCTTCTCACTTAAATTTCAAGCCTGGTCTCCTTCTTAATGTGCACAAAAATGGATTTGAATAATCGAAGGAGGACGAACATAAGGAAGCCATTTGCTGTTCTACGCTGTCAAAGCTAGCGTAGATTCCACAGTGCTCTAACACTGTCAAACCTACTTCTGCGAGCTATTTTTGTCGTCTCTTAACGCACGAGAGCACTTGCGAATGAGACGCAAGACAAAGCTACGTACTTTAGCAGCAGTGCTGAGCTGCAGCACTCTAAATGTTATGAACCACGACGACAGATAAAAAAATCTCACGCTGCGTTTCTTTTTTTTAGAGCGAAGCTCTTAGGCGCCCGTTCCCGGCTTGAGCGGCGTCGCCGTCGCCGTCGCCATCGCCATAACCGCGCGGTGCATTATGGGACGCGTGACGTCACTGGTGACGTCTCTGATGACGTCATTAGTGACTATAACGATGACGTCATCAGTGATGACGTCACACGTGACGTCACTGGTGACGTCATCACAATGACGATGTCGATGACGTCATCGTGATGACGTCATCATCACGTGACCTCATAGGGGTCACGTGACGCAGGTCACGTGACTCCCGTGAGGAGTAGCAGACAGGATAAGGAGGTGAGAAGGAGGGAGGAAGGGCATACGTTCCCCTCAGTACCCATCCCTCCTTCTCCTCAAGAGCTGCGCTCTAATTCGGCATTACAGGGAGTTGTAAACGGCTATCATTTTTTTTTAGAGGTACCTCTGTTCCCATGATGCTAGTAATGTGAACGAAGAATCACTCTTCGGTCGCATCACAACTACCGGGAGGGGTACCCGCATCACCATCAAACTACTAGTACTAGAAATAGGGGGAAATGAGGGAGCGCACCTGAACTGCGTGCGGTGCGCTCGTTCGCCCTCGAGAAACCTTGATTTTTTTTTTGGACAACTATATGAACATAGCGCCAAAGAATGCGGCTCAAAATGAAGTTCGCAGACTGAAGCCATTTCTTCAAGGCCCGCCAGACCCAGATTGTTTCGCCCAGACTTCTCTTGCGGCTCTCTCCTTTAAAACGTTAAAGATTGACGCTGTCCGCTCACCGTTCACACGAGAGTAGCCAATTTTGGAGCCGGGCATGCAGCAGTTGTTCTGCCGGCGTTGCGCCGGCATTCCGATAATAAATTTAAACGTCTACAGTTCGCACTGTGCGCGAAATTTTGCCGCTTGGCAAAAATCTTTGCCAAGCGGCAGGATGGAGCAACCCCAGCGCGTACCAGCTGTGAACGCGATCTTGAACTGATAAACTAGAAGAAAGTTAGATCCAGAAAGGGATCGCCTTATTATGGACTGTGATGAATTTTGTATTTTCGTTGCCTTTTCAGAAGTACACAACTTTTTCGCAAGTTTCAGAGGTAATACTTTCCGTACTACGCACGTTAATATTTAAAACATTCGGAAATACTGGGACCATTGTCTCGCATTAATCTCCCCTTTTTTGGTCTTGTTTTGATGCGTTTGTACTCACCGAGATTAACATCTCTTCAGACTGTTTTACTAAGCATGAAATACCAGGCTATCAAGTGTTTTCTTACACGTCAAATAGGATAAGGGGGGGGGGGGCATGTGGCTTTGTTTATAAAATATATTTGGTCGGTGACCGAGTTAACAAACTCATTCCAACAGGCAGAAGTAGTTCTGCTGTACTTAAGGACCAGGGACAAGTAAGGCGTGCTTTTCTCGATCGTTCGCCCCCCGTATTGCAATGCATAGTTACTTCTGGCCGAATTTGATTTAACTTTGTCTTCTCTTTCATCTAAGAAGCTTATATGTGTAAATGGCGATATTAATATTGACATACTTCGTCCCAAAGTGACAATAGCCACAGACTATCTTGATGTTTTGTCTAAATGAGGCTTAAAATCAACAATTAAAAAGGCGACACAGGAGTGAATTTATATCTGGCCCACTGGTGGTATCTAACATTCATCATATAAACGTACGAACTCAGAACGTAGTAATCCAGTCTCCAATATCTGAAACTAAACTTCCTGATCATTATTTTGTTTGTTGTTCATTAACACAGATACCTAAGCAGTTGACTTGAGTGGTCAAAAGTCGATCCCAGGCACTTCGATAAAGTTGTGGAGCATGATGATTGGAATACTTCTCTTCTAACTATATCTCCAGCTGACGGTTATGAACAAATTTGTAGCACAGTTTAACCTTTTTTTTTAAAACGGCGGCTACACGCACTGTAAAATTTAAATAACGTAACATAAACCAGAAATGGATGTCCTTAAAAATATTAGCAGCCTTCAAAAAAAAAAAAGATTACTTATTGGCACAGTCGAAACGCTCCCCCGGCAACACTATGTTAGGGTTGAAAGTTAAGTAATATAGAAATAAAGTTAATGCCATGATTCATCAGGCAAAATGCATGCACTTTACACATAATTTTAAGAACGCTAATTCTTATATAAAAAAAGACTTGGTCGCTCATCAACAATCTCTATTGCACAATGAAGTGCACTAAAAGTAATGATAGCTACCTTCTTTCACCATTCACTACTGATGGACAGAGACAATCATCAGCTCCACAACAGACAATCATCAGCTCCACAACAGATAAAGTTGTGGAGCTGATGATTTTAACAATTCTGTCTCTTGGAGTATCAGGTATCTCAGAACAACACCCAGAGTAAGACGGTTTAACTCTTGGTGACTGGAAACTCGGAGCATGTGAGGTTTTCGTCACGTCCATATTCAACGGTAGAATAAACGAACATGCGCTCTAAACCAGAGCAAACCGCGAGGTTGCGATCATTCCTGCTGCGAGATTGAACGCTCCTATTTCACGTTTCAAATGTCGTTTCTAATGTTGTGACATCGAGGTTTGCTGATCGGTCGACGTCTGTGTCGCACTCTTAGTTTACGCTCTAACCGCGGGGGGAATATTCGGCGCTGGCGGCGGCCTTTGCTCCGCCCTTTGGCCAAACTCTCCCAATATACGGCTCCGCCTCGCTTTTGTCGTGTTGCGCCATCTCTCGGCAGCACATCGAAGTGCTAGCACCGCCTGCCAATGCCGTCCTTCCTATACACCTTTCCAAAAAAAGACTCGATCCCAGGGGCAGCAAAACCGTTTTTGAGCCCAGTCACTGGGTTTGAGGCTAGGCTCTCACCGGCGTCCCTGCTAACCCTAACCGAGTGCGTAGGCGCAGTTTCAAACACTGCTGGCGGACGAATTACCATCTTTTCCCTCTGTATTTTGTGTTTCATGGTGCATGCATTTTCCCGGCGGGGTCATTGAGAAAGCATTGTACCACATTTGAAAGAAGAAAAAAAAAATCTATTTACTATTTTTGTTAGTGGTACGCGCGCGACAGAACGAATGCGACTTGAATGTATAGTTCTAGTTTCTTGTGTTTTTTTTTACGATAAGTTTTGACGGCTCCGCGCGATTCGCCGATTGACAAACGACAAAAAGCGCTTAGCTGTCAAAAATAAATTACAAACAGAAGAGCGCCGAAAAGGCGCGTCATTTGTCACGCTCACAAATAACGTGTTTAGCGATGAACAGGAACACAGACATACAATTTAGAAAGTGTTAACATTCGAACAATATAATGTACGTACCACACGATGCAGCGTTATCCGAAAGAATTTATTTGAGAAAGATCTCAAATAACACAGTCACGAGTCGACGACAGTCACGTCTTGACGATCGGACGGAATCCAAGATGACTTCGTTTTGGGGCACGTTTCGTGGAGAGCTTCGCTTTTTCACAACAGCACCAAGTCAAAGGAACGAACGCGACTGACCCGTTTCCCACCCCAACCCGGACAACTATTTTTGGAGATGACTGAGGATTCTACGCGGATTATCTCTGGGAGGGGGAGAAATAATGTTCGCAAAATCGCGTCGAGGGTCGTTCGACGTCCTTCACCTCCTTCGTTTCCCGTGAATGTCAAGCAGAAAAGCTTGAATGGCAGGCACTTACCAGCCTTATTTCGCACAATGGAAGATAACACAGAAAGGGTACGTAGCACGCATAAAAAAAATTAAGTGGATACTTTCAAGAGGGGCGAGAAAACGTCGAATGCAAAACCGCAAAAACGCAGAGTAGAGAACCGCGCTGAGCGGGTCTTCACAGCTCAAGAGAGTGGCCAGAAAATTTCTAGCTGATAGAGGGCGCGCGAGTCGCACCAGCCGCATCAGCATCAGCAACATGGCGGCGGCCTAGGAGCGTTTTTGGAAAGGTGTATACTCGTTTCAGCTTCCGTCCGAGCGCAGCCAAAGCTACGTGTGGCCGGAGCCAATCAGACGCCGGCAATAGGTCACGCGATCTCCCCTGCACCTTTGTATCACTCCGCTGCGCCGCTGGTCGTCCGTGCCGCCCGCGCTCGCCGAGTATTTCGTCTGCTACGGGTGTATCAACGGTATCGTCTGCTACAGTTTTTAAAAAGCGCCCTTTCACGTTCTGAAATTATGCCACAGGGGATGTCAGTACGTAGGCTGGCCGCTGCCGTCTGTGTCCGAGCTTTCCACCTGTTCGTCATAGTCTCGAGATGTAAGTACAGGTTGCAAGGTGCCCGATGACCCGGCCGTTGGTGTTTCCTTGTATTGTCTGGATATACCAGGGCTCGAGGCGCAGTCCTTTCCACCAGCTTCTCGGCGTTAAATGGGATCGGCAGGTGAAAGGGTGCCCTGATTTCGCCGCGCATCAGTGAATTGTAGTAGCCCGGACGCTTTTCTTGTTTACAACGGATTCGCGGTACGACGCGGCCGGAGTCTCCTGCCTAATTTGAAAGCAGTCATTCATCACTACCTCTCGCGCCTGACGCCCACACGTGCCTTTGCGAAAGGACGTTTTGAAGCGACTCGGTGAGGAAAGCAGCGAAGCACATGATTCGGCCATTACGGGAACGAAATCACACAGAAATACTGAGCGCTGCAGCCGTGTTGCCAGCGGATGTACGTGTTTTCAATAAACCAGATGCATTTACTTATATTAATAAAATCATAATCTTCAGACATTTAATTCCTTTAGTTGCGAATAATTCTCAGCAGTACATATCTGGAATACTGTGCCATGTTTACGCAGAAAACAGTTATTTAAAAAGTACTTTTGTGGACTACTTTGTGGTGCGTAGGAATGCTCTTCCCGAAGTTGCGAACCGTCCCTCAGCCTTTGGCTGCGCTCGGACGGAAGCTGAAACGAAGTATAGAGATCTACCAGGCCCGGCGGCGTCATGGCGTCCCCCATCTCGAGATAATCGAAATTTCTTCACTCGTGAGATTTTGTTCGTGCCGGTACGCAAAAACAAAGTCGTAAAACTTAAAAGCACGACTTTGAGATATTTCTAGAAGGTAGCTCTCCCGCAGCTTTACCAAAACAAAAGGTAAACATAGGAGAACCGGAAGTATCTCTATTTCCCTGTCATGGCGGCCGGAAGTGGCGCGCACACCCTATACACAAAGTATACCATCTGCAGCCACTGTCGAGGGTGTGTTACCTCCTCGTATAATAGTATTGGCGCATTGGTCTTACCAAGGCTGTCTGCACACATATAAAGCAAAGATTCTTTGAACATGCCTGAGGCCTGTCCGCAAATAATTTGGTCAACGTGTTTTTTGTACGACGCATGAGAAGTGGGACTGCGGTTTAAGGGTCACCAGATGCCATCTGTCTCTTAATGGACACAGAACGAAACGTTACGTGTCTTGAACTCCACGGACTCCAAAAAGTCTTGAGCAGGGCGCCGAGCACGATGCCGCTCAAGAGACCCGCAGCCATGAGCATCGGTAGCACAGCGTCCGCCCGCTCGGCAAGAGACCGCGGAATCTCGGGAGAGTGGTGCGGCAACGTCGACGTTCCTCCCTGGTACGAAGACATCCCTCGGCCCTGTACCCAAGACGTCCTTGTGCCACGTCGCTTCTCCTACGATGCACGAAAAGAGTTCAAAGCGAAATTCCTTATAACAATGGCACGTGGCCGAACCTAATAATGATAATAATATTAATAGTATTTATTGCGACTCCTTGAGTCCTGGGTGTGAGAGTAAACGGTAGATAAATTTTACCTGACGAGGACACAGCACCTTGTAAGTGGCTCAGAAAAGAAAAATGCAATAAAACAATGAACGCACGAACATTCCTATCAGACAACTAAGCGCAGCTAGCAACAACGATAGTTTTATATACAAGCAATTAAAAGCAAAACCAAAAAACTATCATGGAGGCACATGACTAACAGTAATATTTTTCATAAAGTTAAATTCATAGGAGGCATAATTTTTTTTTCTTTTATTTGTTTGGCGGGGTTTTTCCGCCCCGGGGGCAGAGATAAAGGCGTGAAGCCTGACAGAGTCTCTGCCCCCCAACAGTTCAATGTATATAATCAGCAATGGGTATACTCAGTAAACATTTAAAAAAAAAGCACAATGAAACAGTTACTTTAACATTCAACATTGTGAATTGTAATATAAAATAAAACGGCTCAATAAAACAACTAGCGAAATCACATGTTGCACAACAAGCATGTTTCGAAGCGTATAAAAATGTAACGTCGTATGACACGGAAGCATCATATCACTAATAAAAGAAAAAAAATATAAATAAATATTATACTAAAAAAAAAGTGAGAAGGTCACAGCATAAAATAGGGCTGATGGCCGCCATTTAGTTTAGCAATGAAACAACGATCGAATATATGTCAAGAGCCACATTTGTAGTCAAATATGAATACATAATAAAAATAGCAACTTAGCTTACATATTACAGAACTGAAAAGCTAATACCACTGCCCACGAGAAAGCTTCGGCACTGTTTCTTGAAGGCATAAAATGTTTTATTATAATCTATAGTCATGTCTGTTCTGTTTAGCATCTTGGTTATCTGATATGACAAAGTAGTGCGGCCATAATTGGTTCTTATTGAAGGCATCCTTCGCTTTGGGTCTCGTAGTTGGTACGGACCTAAACTCGATTTTGGTGTGGAGTATATTCTGTGTTTGTGAATCCATTGTAAAAGCTTAAAATAGTATATTTGGTCTGCCTGAAGCATATTATATTTGATGAATAGTGGTTTGGTTCTTATGTTTCTAATATCTCCTTTACAATTTTCGCCCATGCGAAGAATCCTCTTCTGCAAGGTGATAAGTTTGACGTAGTGTGAATTGATTGTCGTCCCCCAAACTAAGATGCCGTAACTGATTTTAGAGTAGAACAGCTGTTTAGGCGTTTATAATTCGCTGGAATATCGATCCAAAAACTGAATACACGCAGTCACCATTGCTAAATAACTATTCATTATGAAGGTTGAAGAACAGAGCAAAACTTCTAAAAAACATAAAAGATGGCTTTTCGTGGCACTTTTATTTTATTTATTTATTTATTTATTTATAAATACTGCGACCTCTTTCGAGGTCTTTGCAGGAGAGGAAACAGATACAATTTGAACACATACTGGACGGAAGAAAGTCCAGGCAAACACAGGAAAACTTCCATGACGCAGCATGGAAAGGGGCAAATCAACAATAACAAAATAAAGAAAGCAAGAGGAGCCAGACAGAAGCAACTTCCGTTCACGTTAACAATAGGATAACAAAAACAGTCAAACTGAAATAAGTTAATTGTTAAAAAATAATCTAAGACAGTTTTCAAACGACTTGGGTTCTATTGATTTTACAATCTCCTCAGGCAAGTGGTTCCATTCTTCTATGGTACGGGGGAAAAACGACTTCTGGTACTGCAATGTTTTGCACCAGTACGGTTTAAAAACAATATCGTGCGACAACCTGGCAGAATGAGAGGGGTTGTGCATCAAATATCTGGTCGAATCAATATTAAAGCAACCTTTACTCATCATAAAAATAAACTTTAGTCTAATTATTCTCCGCCTCTCATCTAGGGGTTCCAATTTAAGATCATCGATCATTGCTGAAACCGAATCGGTGCGTCTATAACGGCTCATGATATAACGTGCAGCACTCCTTTGAACTTTTTCCAGTCTTTCTATGTATTTCTTGTGGTACGGATCCCAGATGACACAGCCGTACTCAAGTATGGGTCGTATAAGAGCTTTGTATGCTACTAATTTGGCTTCAACCGTTGCATATTTAAAATTTCGTCTAAGAAATCCCAGTTTACGCTGTGCCGCAGAGCAAATTTTATCAATGTGATCATTCCATTTCATGTGTGTTTCGAAAATCAGACCCAAATACTTTAAAGAGGAAACTTGTTTTAGGGGGGCGAGCCCCACAGTGTACGTAAATGGCCGCTCGGATTTTTTATTTGTTATTCTAAGCAATACACTTTTTTCACTGTTTATTTTCATATCCCAATGATCGCACCACTCGACAATTTTTGCTAATGATGCACTCAATCGAAACTGATCTGCTTGCTCCCGGACCCTTGTGTAAATTAAACAATCATCCGCGAAAAGCCTCACTGTTACATTAGCGTCAAGGTCATCAACGAGGTCATTTATATATACCAGAAAAAGAATTGGGCCCAACACCGACCCCTGTGGAACCCCCGAGTCAACGCTTAAGTCTTCGCTGTGGATGTTGTTAACCTCAACATATTGCGTTCTTAGCGAAAGATACGCTTTTATCCACTGAAGCAGGGTGTAATCTACTCCGTAATTTTCAAGCTTTGCTAAAAGTTTCGAATGGTTAACTCTATCAAATGCTTTGGATAGGTCTAAAAATATAGCATCCGTTTGATCGCCGTTATTTAGATTTGAAACAAAATCATGTACGCACTCACACAGCTGAGTTGTCGTAGACAACTTCCGCCTAAACCCGTGTTGATTTTTGAACAGAATATTAGCATTTTCAAAAAAATGTTCAAACGCTGCGATAAAATATGCTCTAACAGTTTACAGCTGGTGCAGGTCAGAGAAATTGGTCTGTAGTTATTCACGCTAAACCTGTCGCCAGCTTTGTAAATTGGCACAACCTTTGCACGACGCCAGTCATTGGGAATTTCATGTTGAAGTAGAGATGCAGAATATATAACAGTTAGAAACTTTGAGGTCCACTCAGCATATCGTTTCAAAAACGTGTTTGGGATGTTATCTGGTCCACCAGATTTCTTCTCATCAAGCTCCAATAATAAAGCAAAAACTCCTTCTTGCGATATTGAAATTTCCTCCATGGTTACTGATTCGTTAAGCACCGGCCGGTCTCCCAAAGTTACTCCAGCATCGCTCACACTGCATTGAAAGACTGAATGAAAGAATTGATTAAACTCCGTGGCTATATCGTAGTTGTTAACAACCATCTCGTCCTTTATTGTAAGTTGTGAGATCATCGGTTTTGATGGGGAAAGATAACTCCAAAACCTTCGTGGAGCATTTTTCATAAAAGAAGTCATTTTGATAGAAAAGAAATTAGTCTTTGATACTTGAGTTCTTTCTTTTAGTTCGCTTGATAACGCACTCACATCTGCTACATTTACTGGTCGTTTGCGACGCTTTCGTTTTAACTTTCTCTGAAGTTGCAGAATTTCTCTTGTAACCCACGGATTATTTCGCTTTTCAATAATCCTGCTTATAAGGTATATAATTAGAAATGACAGTGCTTTACACAGCTTTTGAAGCCATTCCCAAAGTTCGTTCACAGGAGTGCAACACTCAAAGTTATCAAAAGCCATTTCCAAGTAGTCAAGAATAGTTACATCATCAGCCTTTGGAAAAAATCAAGAACAAATTTAGGCTCCAACCTTTCACAGTGTTTTCGTTTTCCAAGCTCAGTCTCGAGGCGAACAATCTTATGGTCAGACATCCCTTCATGAAGCGTGACCGTGTAGGTGCCAAAGTTGTTACTCAAAAATATTAAGTCTAAAACTGAACCACCAGTAGTTGCCCGTGTAGGTGCCAAAGTTGAGAAGCACAGATGATTTTTGTTTTGTTTTCATCAATTTATTACCACTGACAGAGTATTTATACTCGGCAAAGGTTTTATTTGAGCATGACCTAGAAGAACCCAACTACCCAGAACGACAATTTTGGGTCGAAATTTGTCTTCCTTCCTCCAGATAAGCCGCCGGTCGAAAAGTGGCCGGTTTCAGGCGCGCTGACTTTCATTTTCCGTGGTCACGTGGCATTAAACTTATAGCGTGCCAAATGTACTAAAAGTCGTGGGTCATCGAATACACACATTCAATAATAAAAATAGAAAAAGAATATGAGCTTTGGGAAGAATCAAGTTGAACATACAATTACAGGAACATTCAAACAAATGAGTTGGGATGTTTAGCTGGTTCTTCTTAATGTTTAACAAACTAGCTCAGCTTATCTTCGTCATAAGAATATAAACCCCATTTTTGTTGCCTCCGGAAAAGCTGCAAATACGTTGATCGAAAAAATGTGTTGCACAGATCAAAGGAAGTACCTGCCAGGGCAGGGCAGAAATACTCAAAAAGTATTCATACAAATACTGAGATACATGTATTTCGGTAAAGGCAAGCGGGTTAACATAATACATGAATGAAAGAATAAAACACAAAGGACAAGCCCGGGACAACCGCTTTCTTGAAGTAGTTGTCCTGTGCATGTCCTCCGTGTTATTCTTTCTTTCATGTATACGTATTTAATGCCCAAAATACAGGCACTGAGATACATTTGTCTTTTATGCAACGGGATATCCCTGAGATACTTCTGCAAAAACGGCGAAAAAGTATTCCGGAATAGAGATACAGATAGTTACAAAAATATATCTGTTGCCGAACGGTGCTACGTGGGAAGGGTGTAGTTTGTGGCGAGTGCAAGAGTAATGTATGCTTGTACGTGCCCTGGGCATGCCTATAGACGCTTTCCACACGCGCCAGATTACAAGCCGCTATTCTGACCTTGTCTTGTCTAACCGAGACACCGAGCCACTGAAACGGTTGTTGACGAGCCTCCACAAATGCCAATGGAAGAGGACATTAAAATCTAAAAGCCATTTCACTCTGTGAAGGTGGATGACAGCGAAGCTGTTTAGCACACGACACAGACGTGGCACAGAATTTGGAACAAGTGGTCATCGTGACGAAAGGTACGCACACACGTGTCGAGGACTATCGCCGCCCCGAGGAGCCGGAGGAAACTAGACACGCGCGACGGGACCAACACCCGGAGGAAACTAGACACGCGCGACGGGACCGCCACCCGGAGGAAATTAGACACACTAGGGAGCCCACATACTGGCGAGTATGTAGGCTCCCTAAGACACACCGACGGGCCCGCCGCCCCGGGGAAGGAAAGGAAACGAGGCACGCAAGCGCTTGGAACAACGACAAAGAGAGGGCGATGCGGAGCGTAGTCAGCCGGAGGAAACTAGACACGCGCGACGGGACCGCCACCCTGGGGAAGGAAAGGAAACTAGAAGAGCAAGCACTTGGAACGACGACAAAAAGAGAGGGCGGTGCGAGCATAAACATGGACTGAGTTTTTGTTGATGCAAACCAAAAATGCACAGAACCCTAGCCATAAACAGCCTCGCTGTAAAGATGGAAATAACCTGGCGTGTTATGATAATGATGAAGTGGAGTCAAAAGAAAAAAACTGAAGGTCGGTTATCGCAGCGCCCATGCACCGCTGCTGTAGAGTGAACTAGGAACGACTGAGCGAGCTATAGGCTCCGCTCATGCTTTCAGTTGCACCTCAAAATGCGGGAAGCGATCAGGTGGAGCCAAACCACTTTGATCGGAGCGCCACCTTCGCTGCGATCGAAGCGAGCGACGACACATGTCAAGGTCATATGGGCGGTATTGCCCTTTAGGGGTTATATTTCGGTTTTTATGATTTTGACGTCAGAGGTCACGTCAAAACACCACACCACGACAACGTGACGTCACGACGACGCCATGACGTCATCGTAGACTACGACGTTACGCGACGAAAAGATGCTGTCGTAAAGCCGTCGTGACATCGCTCGTCGCGTCGAGGACGACGCCGTTTCGCGACATCAAGTCGTCGTTGTAACGCGGTCATGACGTCGCGCGGCGTCGAGGACGACGTGGATGTGGTCGTCGATGTTGACATTGACTTCGACACCCCACGCAACGTCAAACATCGCTATGACGTCACGGTTAACGACGTCCTTACGTCGCCGTCAACGTCAACGTCACAACGACGTCAGACGAAGCCTTGACGGCGCGTAACGTCGTCGTCTTCGCCAACATCAACGTCCACGCGCCGTCACGACGAAGTCTCGATGTCTTATAACGTCGTCGTCGTTGACGAGGATGTCGAAGTCGTTATCGGGAAGTTGTAGGGACGTCGTCGTGACCTCGAGTTGCGTCGTGTCGACAACGACGTCGACGACCTGACACCAAGCTTCTTTATGACGTCGCATTGACAAGGACGCCGTCATATTGACGTTGCGTGACGTCGTCGTCGTTGTCGTCAACGTCAACTTTGACATTGACGTCATTGTCAACGCAATATTACGTCAGAACGCAGTCTTGATGTCGTGTAACGCGCGTTGTCAACGTCGATGACGACGTTGACGTGAAGTCGTCGTCGTGGTGTCGCATGGTGTTGTGACGACAAGTCAGGTCGCGATGACATCATCGTAATGTATTGACGTGACGCCTGATGTCTAGGTTGAATAAAAGATATAGCCCGGCATTCTATTGTTTCTAGTACCTTGACCAGTGTGCCTGTCGAGCTCGGCGTTGGAACGTAATGCGTTTTTCATAAAAAAACGGCTAATCCGAACCACTTCGCTCGTAACGCCCGAGAGGGCGCTATGAGCGAAGTTGCTGGATTAGCCGTTTTTTTTTTTTTCCACATGCGGAGGTACAGAAATAGCCCTCCGGTGGCCCCATTCGTCCTTTCTACTAGTACACTCTAACATAGGGAGTATTTACTGGTGGTCACAGCTATGTTACAATGAACAAGAATAGGAGTAATGGAAAAATAGCCGGCCTCCAGGTGAGGCGCTTCGTGTAGAACCTACCAGGTAGCGCAGGTGTTCGATTCCGGAGCACTCCTGCCAGCGAAGTTCGCACCCAAGCGTAGCTGTTTTTTGATCTTAGCGGTTCATTAGTGTGGCCTATGTATGCTTTATGGATGTTTGAACGCCTATGAATTAGTGCTTAAAGCTTACTTGGGAAATGTAGTGAAAACCGGGGTAAGCAGTCTTGCATGCTGGCGCGTAGCGGTGCGCATCTGTCTTCTTTCTCATTGTTTTCATTGCTTAGCGACAAAACTCGAACCTATGAAACCATAATGCCAAGCACTTGACATTCACGAAAACAAATTGCGAAAACGGCTATAGACACCACAGAAACCACCTGAGAACGTACGCGACGCCATATCTCATGTTACAGAAGCCATGTCTTCCGGATTTCGACAACAGCGCCACTCGCGGCAGTCTACACTTCTGGCTTCACACGTAAAGCCCCCTATCCTGGGGAAAGTAGAGCCCCTTCATGTTTCAAAAGTAGCGCAAGGTTCGTCGATGCACGAGGCACGTGCAACGTGCAGCCCTTGGGAAGATCATGGCGGCACAGCGCAGCACTGAGATAGATTTCAGACGCCGTGAATTTCCCAGAAGTGGCGCGCGGCACGTGCCTCGAGCATTTCTAAAACAATGAATGACGCCACTTAGGGAAAGTGGCGCCTGAGCGGCGCCATTCCTTGTTGTGGAAATCCTCGGGCAGCACGTGCCGCGCGCCACTTCTGGGAAATTCATGGTGTCGGAAATCTATACTCTGTTTCACCGCCCGCCTGATGTACCGCAGGAAAGGCTACAAGCGCGGAGTTCCTTGCTCCAGGGCACATCCGCAGCCTCCTCTGTACGGAGAAAGCCTGGCACGTCGCGAAAAAAAGTGGCCCGCCGAAAGTAGGAGAGGAGGGGCGGGGAATCAAGAGCAGAGGGGAGCTGTGACTGCTAGCGCCACACAAGAGCGAGCGGCCAAACGCAGAAACAGTCTTTTTGTTTTCTTCCTCTTTTTTTTTTTCGGAATCGCGGAGAAGAGAAAGTTAACGTCAACCCCTTCCCCTTCGCCGTCCCTGCGTCCGCATCTCCGCAGCGGTCGGTCGTCGCTTTCGTTTGCGTTGGAGGTTGTGCGACGAACTGCCCGGAGTTGGGTCGGTATCTGGTGCTTGGAGCGTTCAGCGATTCATGGGCCGCATATGCTTCGCTTCACCTTCGGTTTGAACGGAAGTCAAATCTATACTTCGGTTGATCTTACGTGCGAGCGAAGGCAGTGCTAGGCGTGCGAGCCGAGCACTCATACGTTCGCTGCTTTGCACGCGCGCTTTTCCAGTTAATGATTTTCCTTTTCGGGCTATCCTCTCATGCTTATAGCTTCGCCTTCGCTCCCACATAGGACTAAACAAATATAGAAGCGCGACATCGACGCTTTGTGCATTGCTGCTTTGCTCGAGCGTGCGTGCGATGCAGTAACGCAAAAAGTGCTGGGCTCGCGCTTCTAGCTTTGGTTTCGCTCGCACATGAGGTGAAACCAAGTGATCTGATACGCGACTTTGGCTTCCGTGAGAAAACGAGAGCAACTCGCGTTTTAGTGCTAAGGACGAAAAAATAAAACGTGAAGGACACGGACAGACATGCACACAGTGTAGATGTCTGCACCTGTCATTTACGTGTTCACTTTTTTAATTAGCATACTACATGAGCTTTCGTCGCTTACTCAATCGAAGGCTCGACGGTAGCAGCGTCCGCAATAAACATTTTTACTACTACTTGACGATCTGTTACATTGTTGCGCCTGTAGTCCAGTTGAAGCTCATACACGCGACGTTCCAAATGTGGCCAATCGGACGCTCCACTGACAATGTCGGTCCTCGGCACCTGGAGCGCCGAAACTACTCAGTCAAGACTGCTGGCTCATTCAGCGGCGTCGATGGTCCGACGACGGCGCACCCCGCTGGCACGCCGACAACTCTGCCGACGCCGCCGGCATCGTGCATTGTTGCCAGCGCCCGCCGAATCGCCGCCGTCGCCGCAGCCGTTTCTCCCGGGCAAAACGACGGTGACGGTAAAAACAAACGTGGTTCGGGGGCGTCGCTCATGACCCAAGCGTCGCAGTCTATCTCTGCCCTTTCTGCTCTGCGCTACCATGATTGGTCACCGCAGGCGCGGCTTCTCCTCTCCTTTTTTCTAAGCGCGAGTTCCTTGCTCAGGGCACTAATCTATGGCACATCTCGTCCGCACAAGCTCTCGCGCATTAAGGGCAGCCGCAAATGCTATGAGCTCGCGCTTCTAGCCTTCGGTGCGGTACCACATAAGGTGAAACGTGAGTCATAGGGAGTATTCACTGGCGGCCATATCCGTGTGCGCTAATGCTGAGCACGTGATGATGGCTAGCTTCCACAGTTATTTTGCAACGTGCACCCTGCACCATCAAGATTGCCGTTCTGACAGCCTATCAATGTGAGCTCGTTCTGCAGCATGCGCTCTAAACAGTGACCTCAAATACGAGCGGCGAGTGAATACCCCCTATAGATCAGTGCTCTGCTGTTCCGTCATGATCTTCCCAAGGGCTACACGGCGTCGTGCATCGACGAACCTTGCGCTACTTTTGAAACATGAAGGGCTTTATTCACACGGCCGATGGGGCGCCGCTGACGCTTTGACGCACTGCCCCTATATTCTAGTTCACTGGAGCTGTGTGCGCGACTGGTAAGCGCGTGCTGACGGCGACATTCCACAGTTCTTTCGCCATTTGTATTCCGCACTAACAAAATTGTCGGTCTTGGCAGCCTATTAATGTGAGCTCGTTCTGAGCATGCTCTCTAAACATCGCCCTCAAATATGGCGTCCAGTGACTGTCCCCTATAGACGTTTGCAAGCACAGCGTCTCAACTGGTGTCCCATGCTAGACTGAACTAGACCCATGCGTGCAAGCACGTGCAGCTTCTGCGTGAATATGGTTTTGAGATGTCTGCAATTGCTCGGAATTGATCACACGGGGAGAAACATGGCGGTCGTCGTATGCCCTGCTTACAATCGTGTATAGCGTTTTCACATGACATCAATCCGCCATTTTGTTTTCAGGTGTCGGTGTGATGAAACCAACGTTACTAGAACCACTCAGTTGGGAAACTGCCATAGAGACTGCTCTGAAAAAGTGGCACCGATCCGTCCACCAGAACCGAGCTAATGGCGATCCCAACGCCGCCACTTATCCCGCAGCGGCGGCCAGTCCAGGAACTGCACGTGACTTCCATTTTCGTTGTAATCGGCCATTTTGGGGCAAGAACAGATACTGTGGAAGGGGCTTCGAGGTACCGCCCCGACTCCCAAGCGGACGCACCGCGGTTTACTACCGTGGTTAATGTGCGCCTAACTCAGGACGCGCTACCTGAAATCCCCGCTGAGGCAGGGTTGTATAAAAACAATATTAATTATACTGCAAAACCTTACGAACTAAAGATTTTAGAAAACAACACGCGCCCCCATTTTGTACTAAACTCCAAAAAGGTTGCTACAAAAAGTGTTTTTTCCGTTAGTTTTTACGCAAAAACATGCTTTCTAAAAGCTCAAGGCGACCACAGTTAAGACAAATGATACAGAGTGGCGCTGTTGTCGCCACTGGTGGCCATATCTGTGTGCGTAAATTCTGAGCGCGTGCTGATGGCGAGCTTCCACAGTTCTATTGCAACATGCATTCCGCACCATCAAGAGTGCCGGTCTTAGCAGCCTATTGATGTGAGCTCGTTCTGAGCATGCGCTTTAAACAGCACCCACAAATATGGCGTCCAGTGAATACTTCCTATTATATTAGCTCAGTTACGGAACTGCTCGTAGACGCTGCTTGCACGAGCAGTACACCTACTCTCTCGCCACGGCTGGCCTTTCGTAGGGTAGCAAAATAATTTGATGGCCTAGTTGGTTAAACATGATACACACAAATAGCGCGACAGGGGACGAACACAGGAAAGAAAGAGAAGACAGGACAGAGCGCTCTGTCCTGTCTTCTCTTTCTGTCCTGTGTTCGTCCCCTATCGCGCTATTTGTGTGAATCATATTTCGTAGGGTGGCTACATGTCTGTCTGTCTGAGGGTGAAGACATCCATTGTTGGCCCTGAATGTGCCAACGCGTGACGCTCACGCGCACTCGGTGCGTGACTTGGGCGGTAAAATGGCGTTTATGCATTAGCCAAAGCTACGCGCTCGAGCTGAGTGACCCCGGATTGCGCGCACTTCAAAATGCATAAAAAACGACTGGGCGGAAAAATGGCTGAAGTGTCACCACTCAAGCAAAAGCACGCGTGTGTATGAAGGCACTCTAGCCTCCCGTCGTTCGACGCGCCAGACGGCTGCTTTGGGAACTGCAGTGTATATTATAGAATACGTACGTTTCAAAGCGCAGCGCCTATACTTCGTTTCAGCTTGGGTCCAGACGCAGCCGATGCTACGAGCGCGAGCGTGTGGCCCTGAACGGTGCTTGCATTGCACGAGCGCGCGTGCTTGGCGGGGACGCTGAAAGCCGGAGCTCGCGCTTGTAGCATCGCCTGCGTCTGGACCCAAGCTGAAACGAAGTATAGAAGGCGTTCTACCGTACTCCAACGAGAACAAACAGTTTATGAAACGAAAATTTCGGTGGCGCTTGAAACGACCGGAGGGCGAACTGAAGTGAGAGCGGCGGGGGGGGAGGGGGGGGGGGGGATATTCCCTTTTGCGGGAGTTCCACAACTGAGGTAATCTAGTAAGTTGAGACGAAACGTGCTTAGCTTTGTGCGCTACCAATTTGAAGGTGTGATCTGAATCTCCGGAGTGTCCGCCTTCTGCACGCGTCATAGTGGTCAACAAAATGGTGGACAAAATGACGTCGGTGAAAACATTCTATAGGGGTGTTCACTGGTCGCCATATTTGAGGCGCGATGTTTAGAGCGCGTGCTCAGAAGGGGCTCACATTATTAGGCTGCTTAAAATCGGCAATCTTGATGGTGCGGAATGCTCGTTGCAAAAGAACTGTGGAAGCTCGCCGTCAGCACGCGCTCAGCAGTCGCGCACACAGCTATGGCCGCCAGGGAATACTCGAGGCCGTCTTATACTGCCTCGAGGGCCAAATTCGGCCCGCAGGACACAGGTTGCCTACTTTTGCTTTAATGTAAAAGCCACATTGTTTGTTTTTTTCAGCGCATTTGGATATCTAAGAGTTACAATCTACGGGCAGCGCGCAAACAGACCTAGAACATTAGGTAGGCCCCGAGAGCATGACGTTTCACATGCTTTGTCAAGCGCAGTGTTACATCGAATGCTTTATTTTTTCCATCACGCAAGTTTTTCTTTCTGAGCACTGTGCGTGTAACTAGAAACGTGTTCACATTCTGTGCAAAACTAACCCTCAACAGCGGAGACTTCAAACGTTTGTTTAAGGCGCGTTCCCGCGGTCTATGCACGCTTTAAAAAGATCGATTAGCGAAAATTCGATTAGCGCTGAATGTGCTTACCATTATTCTCTTCCTATCTTCTTCGTCTTCGGTTAATAGATTCCAGGTAACATGTATGTGTAATACATTCCTTGGAGCACGTGAAGCTAAAGCTCGCGCTGCATAACTCGGTGAGCCTGTGTTCAATCTAGAAGAGAAATCATTATGTCACCTAGGAGAGAGATCATTATGTCATCGTTGGTGTTTCCCCGACCAACCCCAAGCGACTAAGGCGCAACGAGATGTCACCATAAAACGCAGAAGTTATCGGTCTTGGCGTCGCCCAGCACCAGTGTCGTGCCCGTTGGGAGGCGCTGCCAGACGCAAGCTCGGCCGCGATGCTGACACAAGCTCGGCGGCAATGCGTGGATCCACTTGTGATGACGTTTGGCGAGAAAAGGCACAGGCCTTATTATCTTCTAGGTGATATACATGTTCGAGTAAGCCAGAAAGTCCTGAACTAGTTTAGTCCGAGTTCAAAGCAGTGCAGGAGTCGTGTAGCAACGGCGCAGAGCTATTGTAGCCTCCACTCGAAATCCGCGTTAGAGGTGGCGCTGTAATTGATTTTCGGAGCGGAGAAACAGGGTGTTGTCTCCATCTATTGGTTCTTGTGCCTCCACACCATGTCGTAGGCTACATTTCTTCGTGGTATGCTAGAATCACTCGCCTTCGGTTTGTTTTAAATTATCTAAACGAAATATTTTCTACGCATGTTTCTGCAGTCAAACGCACTAATCTGCATCTGAATGCACAAATCTTGTGTCACGTGACTTCGCCATCCAATGAAGTCGCAGCAAATCAAAACATAGTCAGATAGAGTGAGTCCGTTGTCAGCAGAACATTAGAAAATGGGAATGCTGTTGTCTGACACAGAATTCGGTGACGCTAGGGTAGACGCAAGGGTGGGGTCGGCTAAAGCTGGAGTGTGCTCACTGCCCCGGTTCGGCATAGTAGACTGGAAGTTATAGTGTGGGCGTCCTTTGCTTCTCCGCAATAAGAGATTTTTACGACCGCCTGGTTGAATTTGACGAATGGAAGGATAACAAGGGCAAGATGATGAGACAGCTGGCGGAGGCCCCTCAAATTGGAGATATTGAACTTAAAAGAAGATCGTGTGGGCGGTATACTTGGAGTGTGCGATATCGCCGGACCCGCATCTCGCGACAAAGAGGCTGGACACTCGTCTTCAAAAATTGTTGTCGATAAAGAAGGAAAGTGAAGCATCGACAGTGACAACAAGAGCACGTTCATGTTAGGCTAGGCGGCGCAAGCTGCCTACCGTTACAAAGGGTATACTATTACCATCCATCCATCCATGCACTTTGGTACTGTCCAGAAAGTTGGGAATATTACAGAAATCAAATTTACCACTCAACTACGCAAAGAATATACTATATGCTGTCGTAAAAACATTTAAGAAAAGTTATCAGCGTGTCAGCGACCACAGCTATGGTGATTATGCGCTAGAACTTAGAATGAGACATCGCTAAATACTCCATCATGAAGGGCACCAAAGGAAAATTAAAACGTGTACCGTGGTGCGATGGTATAATAAATAAGCGATTTCTCCAAGTGCAACAAGACGCTGATCGGCAACACAAACAAGCGTTGAAGACCCTGGGGGAAGCATCAGTGGATTTGCAACTATGGGTGAAGTACCGCCACCTTGAGGTCCGAACCCAAAATACCATTGAGGCGAAAAACCCAAGCACAGGACTCTAAGGGGAAGGAGAACGTTCAGGATGGCAAAAAAGAATGGGAGAATATTCCGGAGATACCTTGGTTCGCTAGATGGCAAGGACAGCCAGTGCTCCACAACTGCTTGATCCCGAAAAATGAATTTCCGTTTCCAAATCTTCAAAAAATATTGAAAAAACAACTCTACATGACGTTTGGCACGGCACACGTGGAAAACTGTGCAGAGGAAAAGAACGAATAGTCTGCCACTGGAAGAAAGCCTGTCGTCAGCTGCAACAGATAATTTTGTACTTTTTATGAGGGGCGCGTGCTTTGCAATCACGCGGTTGAACGAAAGTGCCGCTCAGTGTTTAGACTGAATCTTGGCCACGGTGTAAGATAATACTCTTCAGGTGAGGACAGCGCGCTCCTCGCGCAGTGCAGATAAAGTTCGCTTTTCACTCTCTCTTTCTCTCTCACTATGGTTTCAAGCGGCGCCGGCAGATGACTCGTCGACCCATGGGCACGGCAAAGACGGCTCGTGCCGCCTCATGCTCCACACGCGCAGAGCTCCAGCGAGGTTGTCGCTCGTGCAGAAAGACCACGGTGTACCGGGGTGTCATGGCAACGAGATAATTTTTTCGCTCTCACACAGTTTCGCCGTTTGGCCGCCGGCGACACTGTCAGCCGCGGGCACGGTGGCCGCGGAATAATGCAGCCTTTCGGATGCCCGTCGAACGAACACTATCTGATTCCTCGCGCCGCGCGTTCAGCCCCGCCGTGTCCTCACCTAAAGAGTGTATCTTACACCGTGATCTCGGCTAATGTTCTAAAAAAATTGAGACCTGATTCCAAAGGACAAGTGGCCAATCTGTTTACTCACTATAGGCCTCCTGCGCTGAAGCTTTGAACAAACTGTAGCGCCCTCGTTTTGGGTAGTACAAGCTCACCTCATTGAGCCTCGCACTACTTATGGCACGTTGGTCGAGCTTTTTTAATCCTGCCTTGTGCTGAAGAACGAAAAACACCTTTGGACGCCAAAAATCAGCCAGACTCAACGCCGCAAGACAATCAAAAGTGGCAAATTCATGACACCACCGCCAGGGTACGCGTCTATTATCACTGGGCGGTGATGTCGAAACACCTGTGTCGTACGACGCTTTTATTTTTATTTTTCTTTGTCATGTCTACTTTGGAACGCGTGAAAACGGCATCTTATGGCTCGCGCTCTTAGCGTCTTAGCTTTGACGGCGTTCGGATTTTTGTTGTTTCTTTATATTTTCATCGTGAACTCGCGCTCCTGCACCAGAGCAGGCATACTTCTGCATGCCTGACAGTTTGAGACACTCCAGTTTGTACTACCCAAAACAAGGCCTAACAAGTCCCTTTGCGCAGCACCCCCTGGGCAACGCAGGAGGCCCATAAGGCTGCGGTCCCACGGCGGCCATGAAAAATGACAATGTGCCCTTGTTTGCAGCGCGATTCTGACGCTCTCGTCACTACCAAAAATATTTAACTCATGTCACCTTATAGAATAGGCAATGGGCCTCATGTGGATATATATGATATATATTTCTGAAGCAAAAAGCGAGATCGGGAGGATCTGCGAATATTGGTGTTTTTAGTCATACATGGTTTGGTAGTACACAATGGGGAGAGTTTACCGTTTGAGAAATTTGCTCCAAAATTTCATGGTTTGTAGATCAAGAGTGTTTTCTTTGTACAGCGTGGCCCTTTTTTTTCATTTTCTTTTTAGTTTCGAAATTGACCTCTTGGAAAATTGGCTTTACGGAAGCATATTCACGAGCTATTTTCTGGACAACTGTGGCATATTTGTTTCTGAAACTTCTTATAGCTATTGATATATAAAACCTACAAACGTGTGTTAAATTTATTTAGGATTGACGTATAACTTCTTGCTGTAAGACTCGCGTAAAAACCAATAGAAAATGGTATAATCAGACTAACATCTCGTTTGGTAGTACGAATGCACCTGATGCGGCTAAGTCAACACAATTGATCAACCTCTTGTGCAGGAGACAAATTAAATATGTGCTATTTTTGCACAGCGATGCCCTTTTTCGCAATTTCGCATTTGGTTTCTCTAAAAAAATGCATAGAATTTTATGCAAAGTTGCATCCTTCTTAGACACAAAAAATCACATTTATCTATATTTATACTGTTCGATGGGTAATCATGTTGTCATAAAGAAGGGTTAATATTTGATATACAAAATAGCAGCTTTTGTTTTCAGTAAACATCTCTAATTTTTTGTTTGAGGATGGACACAGACATGATTGCCGGTTCTTTAGATCTGCTTTCGTGGGACATTAAACAGATTTATTGTTTGGAATAGATAAACATTGCGATGTATTAGACTTTCACAATGTTCTTGCTTTGGTTTCTTAATGAGGTGTAGCTGCCTTCTGCACTAGGTGGGCTATAGTGCGAGCTAGCGGAGATGCTCTTTCCAGGTTCGTGAGTTGTCTCAGAGCTGCTTGGGAGTCCGGAGAAGATGACAAAGTAATGTAGCTCCGCGTGCTTGAAAGTTTCTTGTACGGCAAGCCAGATGGCAGCAAGCTCGGCACATGCGTAGAGTGCCTTCACAGACACGTGCGCTTTTGCTTGAGTGGTGTCATCTCAGCCATTTTCACGCCCAATCATTTTTTTATGCATTTTGAAGTGCGCGCAATACGGTGTCACTCAGCTCGAGGCGCGCAGCTTGTGGCTAATGCATAGACGCCATTTTATCGCCCAAGTCGTAGCACCGAGTGCGCGAGAGCGTCACGCGCCGGCAGGTTCAGTGCAACAATTAATGTCTTCACCCTGAGACAGACAGACATGTAGGCACCCTACACATGCGGTGTTCAGGCATATGTCCAAGCGACCTTTCGTGTGAACTCTGAGTTGGGGAATGCAGTAGGCAGCTGTAGCAGAATTTCCACGTATGCTACCATCTGTATAAATATACGTTTTTCCTGCGTAGTCTGTAGTTATCAACTCTTCGGTAATAGACCGTGCTACGCAATCTGCGACCCTACATCGCCGAGGCAGGTCAGGAATGCTTGCCAGTATTTGCAGATTCTCTTCGTCGCAGTGAGGCGGAAGTGTCTCTGGAACATTAGAAGGATAGCCGATTGTTGAACGAAATGCTTCACCCATCCTTCCTAAAAACGAATTATGCCTCGCTATGATGCCTTCGATGAGTTGAACGAAATGCTTCACCCATCCTTCCTAAAAAAGAATTATGCCTCGCTATGATGCCTTCGATGAGTTGGATTGTATTATGTGCACTGTGGAGCCTAGTGAAATGTCGAAGCACTCGTTCTTGTGCTTGATTCCGTAGTGGGGAGTCGCCGGCTTCTACGAGTGTGGGCACATTTTGTGATGAGCAGGGCAGGCCGAGGCAGAACCTTAGCGCCGTTCGGTGGAAAGTTTCAAGAGTTGTCCATTGTGGTCTTGCTATGTCGAGTAGGGGAAGTGCATAGAGCACTCTGCTTACAATGAGACCCCGATAGAGCGTCAACAGTGATGACTGGAACGGACCCCAGTTTTGACTCGCGATGCGGTGAAGAGCCCCACATAGTTTACGAGACTCTTTCATGACGTGCTTAACAGCAGGGCGCCAGTTCACTTTGTCGTCTATAATGACGCCAAGATATTTAACTTGTGTCCGCCTTCGAATCTGTTCTCCTTCCACGCGAAGTCTTGAGAATTCGGAACGTAATCGCCCTCGTGGTCTGTAGGTGAGTGCGGAGGTCTTAGCAGTAGACAATGTGAGGCCAGTGTGAAAGAGGAATGCCGAGGTGGTGTTGAGAGCCTTTTGGAGTTGTGCTTCAACTGTTGTTGAGAGGAGCGTTGGACCAGCCCACCACAGTACGACGTCGTCAGCGTATATTGCACATTTGACTGGAAAGATACTTTCGTTTGGTAAAGCAGGGGAGTGCTGCCATGACAACGTTGAAGAGTAGCGGGCTGAGGACACTTCCCTGTGGCACTCCTTGTGTGCACTTGCGTGGCGTACTCAAATGCTTGGCCAGTCTAACTTGGAGCGTTCGTTTGTTTAGAAAAGATCGCACAAAGGCCAGGGCCCGACCTCCTACCCCGATTAATTGCAATCTCTCTATTATTATGTCGTGAGGGAGAGCGTCGAAAGCACGATGTATGTCCAAGAACACGGCATGTAGAACGTGTTTCTGTGCTTTGGCCTCTTCAAGAGACGAGGCAAGATCTCCGATGGCATCTGCTGTGGATCGACCTCCTCTGAAGCCCGAAAGTTCGTGCGGGAACGCGTTTGTATGTTCAAGTTGCCAAGTGAGACGGCGGTGGATCATCCTTTCCATTAGCTTGCAGGTGCAGGACGTCAGCGATATTGGGCGATATGAGGACAAGTCATTCGCGCGCTTTCCTGCTTTCTTGACAGCTATCACGGTCGATTGTAACCAGGCATCGGGTAGTACTGCTCTCTGCCAAATGCTGTTGAAGTAGGCTAGTAGTAGGCTGGATCGCGGATCGGGAGCCCGTCGGTGTCGCCGCCGGTGGCCATTTGCTTGACACCAAGCAATACACGCAAGTCTATGGGAGAAACGCACAAAATTAAGAATATTGAGGCATGTACGCTGTGCTTAGAGGCGAGTATTTTATGGTGTGCCGCGATCCTTACGTCGGGTGTTTGGAGATCGAATCGGTATTTATCAAACGTTCGAACGCCGATTCAAAACCAACGTACCGAAGCACCTATGGCTGAGCTGGCAAACTTGCTCTCGTGGAGAAGTAAACAAAGCAACTTGCCGTCAGTAAGAACGTCCTCGGGGAAGCCCAGAAGTTAATGAATGTCGTAAACGTTCCATGTTGACAGCGGCCTTCCGGTGGTGAGCGACTTCCGCGTAGCAAAGCCCTCAAGCTTGTCGTCTGCTAAACCCAACTTGTCGAAACCTCCACCGACTCCGCGGGTAACTCTAGGTAACTCTCGTCTCATTGAGCTGAACTACATTTCTCGCCCAGTGGAGTCACTCTCGGCGACAAAACACTTATTTGTAAGAACTGTAAGGGCTACAAGTTTTAATGTTTGTACACATGCTATTTGACAGGCTTCCCGAAAAGCAGCCAAAAAGTTTCAGTGCCGACACAACCTTAGAAACGAGGGAAACGGCACTTTGTCTCGTTGTTCCCATAGAGTCCTATGCATTCGTGGTGTCAATCAATGGCCGCCGGTGGCGACACTAGGCCCCAGCTGCCGAGGCCGCGGCCCGCGATCCAGCCTACTACAATAGAGATCAGTGAGGATGCCACTGGTCGATGAGTTCCAGTTAGGGTGTACTAAAATGGGTCCAGCGGCCGTTATTGTGTCGCCATGTGCAAGCACGCGGCTGAGGGTACTGTGGGACAGCGTGACCATCAGACGGCTGACGGAAGCCTGGCGGTCAAGGCAGAGATTCCATAGAGAAATATAGTACTACGTAAAGAGTGGCCGCTCAAGCCGTTTCGCGGCCCAGGAGTTAGGGACTCTACTGGCCGTTAGTAGGCGCAACAGTGCCACTTATCCTAAACATTTGCCAGATATATATTATTAATAAATAACTTTGTTGTATAAAGTAAACTTTTAAAATTATTACAAACTTTGAAAACTTTCAAAAACGACTTCAAGGGCTGTGGCTATGGCTGCGGCGCGGCGGTTGGCTTCGGTGTCGTGGACTCGACGGAGGGCAAACGGAGGCGAACTTCGGCTGCTTGGTCTGTGTCTCTTGCCTCGTTGTGTGGGTTGAGTTGGTTCCGCGGCTTGTTGTCTCGTGCGGGTTTCTAGTCATTCTTCCGTTGCGGTCATGGTATACGGTATACGTAAGAAGTATTGTGACTGTAGTTTCTTTGTTGACGGACATTAGCATTCGGTCACTGAATTTAGAAGCCACTGGGCCAGATTGTTCTTCTGTTTTTGCTGTATTGGTCACATGTGCAAGCGCTTTTCATGAAACTTGGACGGTAATCTTTTTAAATGCCCTCCATCATATTGCATTTGTTGCCGTAAGTCTCGCTGTTATACAATACTTTTGTTTCCAGTGTTGCACTGTTGACGCGATATTCATACATTTTGCATGTGTATTCTTATTTTTGTAATGTATGAATAACATACATCACTCATCGTCTTCAGAGTTGATGTTTGTTTTGCTTGAAATAGTTACAAAAATAAATACCTTTGTGTGTCAATCCCTGGTGTCGTCCCATATTGTTATTTCAAGAGAGTTAGCACAAATATGAAAATATCCTTTTCGGTGCGCGGTCAGTTTGAATTATATGTGGCGCTGGATGATTTTTTTCTGCAGTACAATTAAGGTATACTTATCAAACAATTCTATCTTATACTAAAACTATGCTAGTTACAATAACACTGACTCGGTAAACTAGAGGGCGCATGCTACTGCCCGATACAAAAATAGCGCCAGAATTCGCCTTGAATCCATTCATTCATCTGGCCAGCGGTTACTGCGTGTATCCATCCATTCAACACTCAACTAGGCACTAGACATGATGGCGCGCTTTTGATACTCTTTGATTGGTCGCATCGGCTCGCCGCTTCGACTACGTCTGGACTCAAGCTGAAATGAATTTTTGAATCTATTTTAATTATTTTTTCGGCAGCTGTGCATTGTGCAGACCTTTAAATACGTCGTTTGTGTTCTGGTACCAATACATCTTTTTGTGTAGTATGTATTAATGAAACCGAGTTTTTCTTGACTACTGCATTATCAGCCAAAGCTCATACACCAGGAGATGTCTGAGTTTATTTCATCTAGTGAGCATGTATTATATGAAAATAAACGCAAAGACTGGTAATATAAATGGAGCAACTTTAACGGGTTGTCTGGTACAGCGGAGCTGTTGAGGGTTAGTTTCCAAAGTATCATGTCCGCCAGCAAAAAAATTACGACACAAAACTCCGTCTGGAAAGGTTTCCGCCATCTATAAACGACGACGGCAGCCAGACGACCGGCTTGCCGGTTGTCTGGTTGCCGCAGTCGTTATTATTGCGCCATTAAAACATATCCATTCATTCATTCAAATGACCTGATGACACAGAACTCTGGACATCTACCGGCACCTATAGATGACGGCGGCAACCAGACAACCGGCTTGCCGGTTGTCTGGTTGCCTCCGTCGCTGATATATGGCGGCAACCTCTCCAGCCTTTCCAGTCTGGCTTGCCGACTTGCGGCCGGCCATTACTTCATTCCCACCAAAGTACAGCTTCGCTGGTGTTCCTTTTTCACCAGAATGGAAAGCCTGAAAGTATTTTTTTTTCCTATCTCGAAATAGCTTGCTTCTGCGCAATAACAGCGCATGCATACCCGAGAAGTCTTCTTGGAAGTCATTTCCTGCGTAAAAATTTCGAGATTCTGGTTTATTAAGTGTGCATGACCCACTTCCAAATACCTTATTACCGGGATTTAAATAAAAGGCGGGATGATAAAAAACCCATTCAAATACACGAGAAAGCACGAACCAATGCATCGACTGAATGCGCTAGGAAGCCCATCAGACGCCCAACTTCAGGGACAAGCATGGGACTTCCGGCTGCTTTACTCGCACCGGGTTTTCCAAGTAGGTAAGCGCCACCCGGCACCCGGTATTAGAGATCAGTGTACTGCACTGACAAAATGTTCGAGACTCGCATTACTGGTAGCGGCATTCCGAGTAAGACCACGCATTTGTGTCAGTTCGCAAAGGATAACCACAGTGAACACCAGACCCAAGTTGAGTGATTACGGTACCAGAGCTGTATCCCCATTATTGTCAGTCCGCCATATCTACTTTCGAGGGTTTAAAAGTTAATGTACAGACGACTCAGCATCGGACAACAGTTTATTCCTTTTCGTGTCGTGTAACACCATTTACCTACAAATCGCATTCGCTAAAGGGCCATTAACACGTCGGTGTGACGCGCGTTCTGTCGTCTTCGGAAGAAAACAGAAGAAATACGCGAACATTAAAGGTACGCAACTTAGTGGTATCAAATATAATACACCCGCGTCATTCGTCGAAGGCGACAAGTGTGAGCAATGGCAAGCTCTATTTTTTTTAATTGAAGCTGTCGCTGCGTTATTTGGTTCGAAGTAGTATTCGCACGCCCTTATCGAAAATACTTCAACGGTATGTATATTAATACGTCAGACTAAAAATCAAAACCAGCACGCACGCTCTGTCCTGCACACTACGGTCCAGCTGTTGCTGGCATCTCTTCTCTACTATATTTTGTTTCCCATCGAGTCCGGCCGCAGCCCACGGTACGAACCGATGGAGACAATCAATTCGTCGCGTAAAGGACATCGTAATTGCGCTCGTCTTATTTTTGCCTTCGCGATTACCGGTTGAAACCTATCCCGTAGTAATAAATGCGTCATGATACTGCGCTATTTTCTGCGCGTGATCAAGTTTTAGCCGGCAACAGCAAACGCACAAAAAGGGCGGCGGTCGAACTTCAGCTGATTCGCATGTTGCGATTTTCCTCGCAATTTCCCAATTGCAACGTCACTCGTGCAACAAACAAAAACAAAAAAAGAACACCGCGTGTTGGAGGTTGGTCGGCTGAACGGCGCAGCTGCGAAATTCGCGAGCGAAATCGCACCGTGCGAATCAGGCTTTCACGTGAAACGGAGTATAGATTAGGAAGAGCGTCTAGGTTGGTCGTAGGCTGTCCTTCCTTCGCGGGTTGTCCGCGTCGCTCGAAGCCCGAAGCAGCTCGTGGCACTGTTGGTGCACCGACGTGGCCACGACCCCGTCCCCGAGAACGTTCACCGCCGTCGCCAGCCGGTCTCTGCACCAAGACCGCGGAAATTTCAGAAACGTTCCAGAAGTATGGATGAACCCATGTGCCTGTACACACGCGCATCTCCACCCTTAAAGCCGCGGCCCCTCTATGCGTACGCCATACAAATGATGCTGTGTTCGCTGCAGAAACGCGGAAATGCCTCAAGCCTCTTAGAAGCCTTTTTGCTTCCATCATGTTTGCAGACAGTTTGCACGGCAAATGTGATAAGAAAGATCCTGCCTCAGACACTGTCTGTGGACTGTCGTTCGTATTAGCGGCGCGACCGCAGCTTTAATGTCGCCGCCAAACTACTAACACATACAAAAGACAGCCGGCAGTCTTCAGCCGGGGTCACACTGCTCGTACATCATACAAAAAGTCTGCAAACACGAGTCACTGCAATATCCGTGGGTCAAATGCCGCGCCAATTTTCTCCTCGAACTCATTGCCACGCAGCAATTCAAAGCACGAACCTCGCGGTGACTGGCGTTCGTATCTGTACGCAGACTGTCTTTTGTACGATGATTAGAGCCGGGGTCACACTCCTTATGCATCATACAAAACACAGGCTGCATACAGATTCGAACGGGAGTCACCGCGAGATCCGTGCTTCGAATGCCGTCATGACAAATGAATTCAAGGAGAATCTTGGGCAGGCGGCATTCGAACCACGGATATGCTGCGGTGGACTCGTGTTTGAGAGGTTGCTTGTCATTTGTAAGATGATGTACGAGCAGCGCTGACTTCTGCTTAAGCCATGCCTCTCCTCGTATGGCGGTCGCTTTGGTCATACAAATACTGGCTGCAGACATGTTCGAAGAATGCGTATGTATAAAGAAAACGTGCTTCGACCAGGCTTTAGGCGTATCCGCGGATGTCATTATGACTGGGAGCGAACGTGTATTATGTATAAAGAGACCAGCGTTTTCGGTTTTTAATTTTTTTTAACTCGGCATACAATTTGTTTTCGTTTCGGTATTAAGTGCATATTTTCGGTATTTATCGGTGAGTAAATATACAGCTAGCTACTTTTTTGGCGAACATGTGTTTTGGTTTTAGCACTGCTGTTAACATAAATTGACAGGAACAAAGATGGCACGTTTATTTATTAAATTGGAACAGGAATTAAGAAACACGTATATACAAAAACAAATGAGTGAGATATTGGTCCAAACAGCAACCGTACATTTCACTTTCAATCGAGTCACAATTACTCAATCTGATTGTAAAACGCACGCATGTATTTGCCTAGGTTTTCTTCGTTAAAACGCGACCTCTCTTTTCCGTTTGTCACCCTAAGTTAAGATAACTCCCTTTCAACGTTGACATTTGAAACAGGCAAGCTAAGGAGGCGAAGTACCGCAGTGCCTAATGTTGGCCAAACAATCAAATGTGATCGCCAAAAGTCAACCGGTACCACCAGGGCCGGCCCTACACCACGAAGCACCCTTGGCCAATTCCGGCCGTAACGCCAGCCCGCCTCCTTTTCTTTTTTTCTTTTTTTCTTACGCCCCATATCTACTATACTTCGTTTCACCTTCCGTCCAGACGCAGCGGATGCTACGAGGAACACAGGACCAATCAAGCAGCGCCAAAGTGTAAATCACTAGGCTTGTTCTGTTTATGATTGGTTCAGCGATGAAAAACACAGACAGAAACATTACGAACACCATGATGGTGCCCTTTGACGCTGTCTGATTCGTCATAGAATCTCGTAGCATCGGCTGCGTCTGGACGGAAGGTGAAGCGAAGTATAGGTACGGCATCCCGGCTCTGGTAATCATATGAGTAAGTAGCTCAACACGAGCACTTGGTCACACGAGAACCGCACTCCGAAAACGAACGGCGATCGAGCATATACCGTCGTGTCGGGTAGCCGTGTTCAAATAAATCAAAAAGCTAATGGCGAATTCCACTGGTCGCTTTTGAAGTGCGCCAGGATCAGTAGATCAGATCCGAAATGGAGCACACGATCCGAACGGAGTCCCTCCGCCTCCGGATCCCCGGTGAAACGTCACCACCCCCTGGATCGGCGGATGCCTTCCCGTCATTTAACTTCCAGGGATTCCCCTTTCCGCGGTGCCGGATCTCGAAGCACATGTTTCCGCAAACACGGCGCTAACAATACGTGTTCAACGTACGAGCGAAGTTAATCATGATGTGAAAGATGCGTGTCAATAAGCGAAGTGCATCAGCGTGGCCCCCTTGCCTCTTCATGGGAATATTCGTAAACGGTGTCCAAGTACGTCTCGATTTTCGGCCTCTTCCGCGGAGGTCCGTAAATGCAGTCGAATTCATGCGGGACATACAAGCAATCCTCGTCGTCGGTGCTAGTCAAGCCGCTGCTGCTGGAGGTGCTCGAGCAAACCTGACGACGAACTGTCACCAAGCCGCTGCAGCAGTAAAGCGGGCGGCACTTCGCGAGCGGCCATTATGAATTCTTCCGAGGCAAGAAGCGAGATCGGCGAGATGAACGGCGAGAAAGGAAGTCACGTGTGCGCCGCCGAGGGCTGGCCAGGCGGGCTTCCGGTCGAATCCGCCGAAATCGGCGGAGCAACTTTTCTCGGATCCGGATCGGTATCTGGAGTAGGAGCACTGATCCAAAACGACGAGTGGAACACGTCCGTCTCGATCCCGATCGCCCAGTGAAATAGGCGCGCTCGAGAAAAGTCAATGCTCGGTGCGCTCCAAAACAAACAATAGATTTTGCCACAAAAAAAAAAAATAATAATAATTCTAAAGGGGGGCGCGGCGGCGCCCCCTTGATGACGCCCCGGGCGACCGCCCAGATCGCCCACCCCTAGTGCCGGCCCTTGGTACCACATTTTTAAGCGCAGCGTACTACAGTACACAGTAAGCACAAAGTACTAAAAAAACCATACCCAATTATTCCCCCTTCCCCCCCTCCCCTCCCCTCGTGCACCCGGCAGTTGACGAAACAGACCTGTTTCGGATAAAACGAATGCGGTAAAAATCAATTCGGCAGACTTTTATCGATTTTTTTTCTTGTTTAAACCGAACACGCAGAGCCCAATCCCGATGTATGATGTATGGGCAGTATGAAAGAAAAAATTGGGTTGTGTGTAGGTTTATACAGCCTAGAACTTGGTGCCTTAACGGGCGACGAGTCTCACAGCTGCAGATGAGCAACTGAGCCAGTGCAGTACAACCACTAGCCTGGTGTCTTTAAAGTGCACCACGCAGTAGTGATACACCGACCGCACGCCGGTACAATGCTCATCCAAATGGGCAGTGTGGCTGCGGCTTAATAAGGTGTGAATCGTTTTGTGGGATAACACCCTATTTTATGGTGTCAGCTCACGATCAACCTAAAAAGGGGATGCAGACAACCTTCGTAGCATCCGGATATACAGGGTGTGTATTTTGTTTAGGCTTCACAGATCTGTGTTAAAAAATTGTGAAATCTACACTAATGTTGTCTGAGCAGGTGAGTTAAGGTTGATTCACACACGCGTCGAGTCCGACCGAGGAGAACTGCAACGGCTTGCGACGTACGGATTGCTATGGGAACAGCTGCGTGGGCTCTAACAAAACGGAGTAAAAAATCGGTTTTGTTGGTGCCGACGGAGCTGTTGCCGTAGCAACCCGTACGTCGCAAGCCGTTGCACTTGCACTCGGTCGGACTCGACGCAAGTGTGTGAATCGCATTTTATATGGCTAGAATAACTTATTATAGGGGGCTAATTAACTGTCAAGATAAGTCGAATTAACAAAAACTTTTTAATCAAATCTTTATTTAGTAAAAATAAACGTAGAGTTCTAATTAGAAACTTGCTGAGCGTCAACGAGAGCCACTTTATCAATCATTTCAAGAAACAATTTGAGCTCATGGGAAGCAACATAGTGCTATAAAGTTACCACTCATGGAGCAGGCACAAGGCTGGTGGTAAGAAAACGTCAATGATAAGAGATTTAAACAGTGCGGGGGCGTGTGATCGCACCGGTAGGCTGTAGCCTTGCCCTGCTGCACGAATGGTGAGTTTGGTACTCCACTCCAATTTCCACGTGCTTTGATTTTTTGCGTATGCGTTAGCATTAGTGTTCTGGTACATGCGCTGACCTTAGACTGGTGGGAGTATACGCGTATTAAAACTTCGAAACGAGCCCCGCAGGGGCGACGCCACCGCCACACGTAACACCCAGCAAGCGAAAATCGCCGGCGACGTCCCCTTCGCCAATTTCAGCGCCGCGCAGTGGGGACGGCGGGTGTACCACTCGGGTGCGTGTCAGCCCACCCCGGCACCCCTGTTCACGCCGCTTCGCGGCGACAGTCTACGGATGGCTCATTACTAAATATTACCCCACCTTGGGCAACCAGTACACGCCGCCTCGCGGCGCCCCGCCGACGGGCCGAGTACATCCTCGCCCCGCTGTCCCCCACTGCACCCCGGTTGCTAGGTGTTACTATGGTGCCTGGAACGCGTCTCCGACTGCTGTGTTTACCGCGCCCAAAAAAGTGGTCCCTCGATTTCCGCCTGATGACGTCATATAAGTGTCATGCCGTCGCCAGTCGCGATCCTGGCGGCGTCCCAACAGTTGTGGTCTATATGGCAGACGCCTGTCCTGCTGCGGGTCACTCTCCACCGTGACAGTCCACGGAAGCTACAGCAGCCGGAAGATGGGACGCCTGGTACGCCGTGACGACAGTGACACTCGCGTTCGCTCGTGCTTTTCGCCAGCATTTCTACGGCCAACCGCCAGGGTCGCAACAGGCAACAGCATGACACTCCGGCTTCTGTGACCTCATTTGTTGCGACTTGGGGACCACTTCTGATGTATGGGCGGGATAGGACGCTAAACACACCAGTCGGAGACGCGATCCAGGCACCGTAGTGTTACGTCGTGCGGCCGGCGTGCGAGTGCGCACTTTCAACGCCCTCGAAAGTTCCTGCCGCCGGCTTTGAAGACCCACAAGGGCTGCGGTTCCGTTCTTCAGCCTGCTACGTCGTCCTTGACGCGCAGTCGTCTTACCATGTCACCGGGCCGTAAGCGCACGGTGTCGCCGCCCCCTCTATGCACAACATGTATACGCAACAACGCAATGGCTTTGCCGTTTTCCAAGCATCGCGCGCATGTCCTTCATGCTCACACGTGACCTGGTCTGCTTGCAGCAGGAAGAAGAGGGAATTCGGGAATGTTCACCCAGCGGAAAAGTGCTGAGAGGCTGCATTCACCATGCTCTTTTAGATATATGACCCCCGCAGGAAATGCTCAAGCAATTTTTGTTTATTAACTGATTTAGTGAGTTTTCAATGACACTAAGTGAATATTTTAATCCTAACCATATGTTTATTTTCAGGAATAAGAATTTAATTAACATAGTTTAGTTCATTAGCCGACTTATCATTATGACATTCTCCCTGTATATGTTCCCCTAGCCGTATAACTCACCTGCACAATCCGCGTTCGTGTAGCTTGCACGGCTTTACAACCAAATCTGTGAAGCCTAGAAAGAAACACCCTGCATATAGGGCGTCCATAATTCATTCATTCGTTTATTTTCACTGTCCACAAACAGCTCCACGCTTCTTTAGTGGTGCACTTTCCAAGTCGTCTTATACGAATATAAAATATTGTAAACATAAAGACGAAACAATAAAAAGCAATTAAAACAGAAAACTGGGATTAAGGCACTGTCGGAATCTGCGTATGTCATAAGAAAACAAAAACTTTTAGTGGTAGTTCTCGGTGCTGCTGTACATCGTGATCAAAAACAGCGCAAAAGACAATGACAAAAGAGGAGCACATACCAGAAGACACCACACGACTCATATGATCAAATAGGATCGTATAAGAACAAATAAGAACCGTATAAAAACACATAACAGCAACATAAGTGTATATACGAAGATAGAAGAAACATAAAAAATGTTTCTTAAAACTTTCTATATAACCTTATATTTATCTTATAAGTTCCTATACGGTTCTTATATGTTCTTGTATGATATTATTTGATCATATCAATTTGCTGTACCAAGAAATGTTTTATACAAATAAAATTATTCCGCTTCTTCTGGAAAAAAGACACCAGGGGGCCGAGCGAAGCAGAAATGCTCCACATAGGCTCCTGCCCTTTTTAGGCAGTTGGCGCGGAAGTACCAATATATTCTGATAATCTTCAGTGTCATTCAATTCACCGAGAGAAGCGGCACCGAAGGATACCACAGCCGTGCAAGTGAGTGAAATTTTCGGCCAAATTTCCACCTTGGAAAGATCTACCTCGTATGCGGAGAGCTAAGCCTCACCAGGAATACAGGCGGTCGCCATCTTGGCTAAACTCGAACACAAGGCACCCGCCGAGGGAAAGACCTAAGCGAGACCCAACGCCGAAACCCGCTTTGCGCGCGGGCCTTCGGGCCCCGCAAGCATGATACATACGCAAATAACAAAGCAGGGAACGAACAACGAGATAGACATGGAGAACAGCGCGAGTACCAGAACGAGCGGCACGCACATGGAGTTCGATGAAAACAGCGGCAGAACGCTGAGCCAGCCTGGCCCGTGGTACGAAGTTCTCAAAGAAAGAAAAAGCCAGAAAACAGCGGATGAGAACCGCATAAAAGGAGACAGCAAGGCGAACAGCGGCCAGAATCTAAACGGAGACGCGAGTGGGCTGACCAACCCAAAGATGCAACCGACCATCAACCAACTGCAGCAACAGCGACGCGGGGACGGAAGAACCCGCGGAGGCAACAACACGCCACCAAGGAAACGCATGTTGCCACCATTACCAGAGGATGAATACAAGGTAGTGTACAGACCAAGAACGGGCCTCAAGCTTTCTACGTGGTCTGATAAAAGCCTCACGCAAGGCATCGCCACAGCAGGCGGTTTTCCATTCAAAGACTTCTACTCGAATGTGACGATCCAGACGCAATGGGCTCAGAACTTGATCATCGCAAGTACCGCGGACGAGGACTACGCCATGAAGCTGAGCATGATCACCCAGATACAGCTAGGCGCGGCCTTGTACGAACTCATGCCTTACCTAAAACCGCTCCCGGGCACCGTACGAGGAGTGGTGCACGGAATAGAAGCAGGAACAACAGAACAAGAACTTAAAGAACTCATCTCAGTCAACGGCTACAGCATTCTGCACGCAAGAATGCTCGGAAAATCCAGCTCGGCGCTACTCACGTTCGAGGGACCGCATGTGCCATTCTACGTGAAAGCGGGTAGCGTGTTCACCCGATGCCGGCCCCACCGCAGATCCGTGCAGTACTGCAGGGCCTGCGGGAATGTCGGCCACAGACAGGACGTCTGCCCCAACCCGGACGCAAACAGGTGCAACCGATGCGGAGCGGAAAATCCTCAAGACAATCATGAGTGTCAGCCTAAGTGCAAGCTGTGCTACCAACCCCACGAAACGGCAAGCAAGGAATGCCAGAAACGACTCAAACCAAGTCCCCCACCGTTACACGTGAGGGAAAGAAGCAAATCGCAAAGTAAACAAGCCGCTTGGACGGGAGTTGCAAACGACCGCCCCTCCGAGCAGCAGCAACGGACGCCATTGCCGCAGGACAGAATGGTGAGCTGGCCCCAGCTGGGGTCCCATTCTCCCAATGCTCCAGACCCCTTTCCCCCGCTGCCGGTCAAACAGCAGGATTCAAGTAACGCACATTTCGAGCAGACCATAGACACACTTAAGAAACAGAACGCGGAGCTAATCTGGCGCCTAGAAAACAACGAAAAAAAGCGAAGGCTAGGGAACAGGCCCTAGAGCAGAAACTACAACAGTTTATAGAGCAGATGCAGAAACAGCAGCAACAAGTGCCGCAAACACCGCCGCGAGCTCCGACCCCTCTGCCGGAGGACCTCGAACAAAAAATGGAATATCGCATGAACAAATTAGATGAGAGGATCGATCAGAAGATTGATCAGACAATGAGCCAGATGATGGAAGCAGTTGAACATAAAATGAACAAAATGATGGAAACCGTGAATAAGGTCTTTGAAAACGTTAATCCAACCATCATCCAAATGAGTACGACCCTCAACGCCAAGATTGATCGAATGGGGGACACCCTTAATGCCCAGATGAGCAAGATGGGTGATGAGCTCAACCAACGTATTTCCGACCTTGAGAAGGAAAGGGAACAAGCCCGAAAGAAGCCGAAAACGTCGCCAGGAGGGGATGCGCTGACAGAAGAAGCCATCAGAACCCACAATGGAGAGTAAAGAGACGGGAAAGAAAGACGCGGCCCAAATCCTCAAAATCTGGCAGTGGAATTGCCGATCGATCAACCGGAAAAGACAAAATCTACTACAATTTATCAACCTTCATCAACCGGATATCATCGCGCTACAAGAAACAGAAACAGACACCATCAAGATACGAGGCTACGAGACACACATAGCCGAAGGAAGAAACCGGACAGCCATCCTCACCAAGAAACAGCACACGACACAACAACACCAAATCAGCCACAGAATTGAGCACACTTTGATAGAGATGATACCGCAAAAGAAGACAGTACAGAGTCTCTTTATCCTGAATGTTTATAGCCCGCCCTCGGACAACCTAAGGGACTTGGACAAGTTTCTGAGGGAGGTGAAGAAAGTTACCAAAGGGCAGAAGTTACTCGTAGTTGGGGACTTCAACGCACCGCATGTAGCGTGGGGATACCACAAAACCAACAAGAAGGGCACGGATGTGCACAACGCGGCTCAGCACCACCAACTGACGCTGTGGAACGACCCTCAGTGTCCAACCAGGATTGGAAACAGCATCTCCAGGGACACAAGCCCCGACTTAACCTTCTCGAAGGGCATACGGCAAGTCGAATGGACGAGGCTGGAAGAAACCCTGGGAAGCGATCACTATATAATTCAAACCGAACTCCGACACAACAAGACCCCCTTGAGAACGGGACAAGCGAAGATCACAGACTGGACCGCGTTCCGAAAGGTGGAACACCCAGCGGACATGGACGATATTGAAGAATGGACCAGGCAAGTGATGGAAGAGGTAACCAAGCACACCAAGACGATACAACTCACTTCGGATAACCCCGAAGTTGACCCGCACTTACTCCACCTCTGGGAGGCCCGTCAGGGCCTCCTAAAAGATGGAAGAAACAAAAGAGAAACCGCAAGCTCAAGATCCGCATTGCCCTGTTGACCAGGCAAGCTGAGGAGTATGCAGAGAAACTCGGAATACAAAACTGGAATCAGTTATGCGACCGGCTACAGGGTACCCTGAGCAATCGCAAAACATGGGCAATACTTAAGTCGCTGCTGGCAAAGACGGAGTCAAAGAACGTCACGGGCCAACATATTCAACGCCTCATCCACAACTATCAGGGTTCAGAGGAAGACGTTCTCGAAGCCATCACTGAAAAATACATTGGCAACCAACAACAACAACAGACGAGGACGACCACTCACCTGGAGTACGAGGGCAAATCCAACCCAGAATTGGACCAACCCTTCAGCAGGGCAGAGATAGTGGCGGCGCTCAGGAACTTGACGAGAAACACGACCCCAGGAAGGGACAGAGTTAACAACAAGACGCTCCGTAACCTGGACGACAAAGCCACGGAGTGTCTCCTTAAGCACATCAATGAGAGCTGGGAGACCGGGAAGATACCGGCATGCTGGAAACACGCGGATGTGACAATGATCCCGAAACCGGGCAAACCGATCACTGTGCAGAACCTGCGACCAATATCCCTCACATCGTGCGTGGGGAAGCTATTCGAGCACATGGTACACAACAGACTTTCCCCGTATCTTGAGGAAAACGAATTCCTCCCTAACACGATGTTTGGATTCAGACCTCTTCTATCGACCCAAGACATTCTTCTTCAACTCAAAGAGGATGTAATAGACAACCTCAGCACGCAGCGAAAGAGCGCAATAGACCATTTGCTGTCTTACCCAAGCATCAAGGAGAATGCAGGGATTGGTGTTCCACGCGCCACACGCGCACGCCTTTCCTGTATAAATGATTCGAAGTAAATAACCAAAAGAAAGCATTGACGAACGCGCGTGCAAGATGCCATTTGTTTTAGGTTTTTGCTTTGGAAAAGTTACTACTGCTGAGGCCAGCACGTGCGGCGCGTGGAACACCAATCCCTGCATTCTCCTTGATGCTTGGGTAAGACAGCAATAGGTCTATTCTAGCACTGGACGTCAAGGAGGCGTTCGACAACATCTCCCACAGAGCGGTGCTAGACAGCTTACAGAAGACAAACTGCGGCCAAAAGACATACAGGTGAAACAAGGAGACGGCAGACTCTTTAAATCGACTGCAAAAATTCGGTTCCTTAACCTATCGCGCTACGACTTTGTGCAGCGTTGCCCCCAGATGGTGCATTCTTTTTGTAAAATTTGCAAAAAGCGAACTTACCTGAGGAGAAAGTAAAGAAAGAAAAAGGCTAGCTCCTATGGAAACGCAGCGACGCCACCGGTCTTCAAACAACACGGCGCCGTTTCGCACGGGAGACAGAGAGATGGCGCAACGAACGCCGTCAACGAACGAGCATACGGCGCCGAGAGCCGGCACTTTAGCAGACGATCCTTTCGACTCAAAAGCGGCTCTGCGTTCCGCAGGCGGCGACAGTCGCGGAAACAAAAACAGGCGCGGTAACAACAAGGAACTGCAGTTCCTTGTCTGCTAAACACGGCGGCTCTCGGCGTCGTCTGCTCGTTCGTTGGCAGTTGGCGTCGCGACCGCTTGCGCCATCTCTTGTCTCCCGTGCGAAACGGCGCCGTGTTGTTTGCAGACCGTGGCGTCACTGCGTTTCCATAGGAGCTAAGCCTTTTTCTTTCTTTACCTTTTCCTCAGGTAAGTTCACTCTTTGCAAATTTTACAAAAAGAATGCACCATCTGGGGGCAACGCTGCACAAAGTCGTAGGCGATAGGTTAAGGAACCGAATTTTCCGGTCGATTTAAAGAGCCTGACGTCTCCTGTTTCACCCGGTATAATTTCGTCCGTGACTTTCTCACAGACCGGACAGCGACCATAGGCCTCGGAAACCTAAGGACCGAACAGATCAAGGCGCCACAAAAGGGAACCCCTCAGGGATCGGTGATCTCACCGTTGCTCTTCAATATTGCAATGAGGGGTCTACCGCTCCTTCTAAAAGACATCAAAGGTCTCAGCCATGCAATCTACGCGGACGACCTTACCATATAGACGACGTCGGGATCGGCAGGAATGCAGCAAGACGCTCTGCAAGAAGCGGTGAACAGGACCGAGAGATATCTGAACGAGTGTGGTCTCTCGTGCGCCCCGGATAAATCGCAACTTTTGGTGCTTAGAAAGAGGACTAGAGGTCGTCCTCCACCGGAAACACCAGACCCCGTTCTAACTCTGCATGAAGATAACATCCCACAAGTCGACGTGCTCCGTGTCCTGGGACTACTATTTCAGAAGGATGGTGCAGGGATCGCCACAGTGCAGAAACTCCAAGAAACAGTCACACAAGTTACGCACCTGGTGAAACGGGTAACAAACAGAAACCACGGCCTCAAGGAGCAAGACACTTTGAGAATCATTCAAGCACTAGTCATCAGCAGAATAACGTACGGGACCCCGTATCTGGGACTTAAAAACAGCGAGCGCGAGAAGATTAACACACTCATTCGCAAGACGTACAAACTGGCCTTGGGGCTTTCCCCAACAACCTCCACAGAGAAACTACTCCGACTGGGTATACATAACACATGGGAAGAGCTGGCAGAAGCACACAAGGTGAGCCAGGTTGAAAGACTTAAGCTCACCAAGACGGGCAGGGACACCTTAAGAAGACTGGGCTACGCAATCGAAGACGAGTCGAGAAGTAAACAAAGGATTCCATTACAACTAAGAGACAAGATCACAGTTGCATCCATTCCTCGCCACATGCATCCAGAACACAACAAAGAACGACGAATGGCAAGAGTGAGAGCACTGAGAAAGACCTACGAGAGAGACGATGACCGCGTGCGCTACACAGACGCAGCGAAATACAAAGGAAAGGAAGCACACGCGATTAGCGTGGTAAACAACAAGGGAGAAGAAATCGCGGCGGCCTCCGTGAGGACCGCAGACACGGACTCGGCAGAGGAGACGGCAATCGCTCTTGCGGCGACGACAGGCAAGGAACTCCTCACGGTCATAACAGACTCACAAGCCGCCTGCAGAAATTACCAACTAGGCCGAATATCCCGATTGGCCCTCGAAACGTTAGCAAAAATCAAAGATCCCCCCGAAATAGACATAGTCTGGACCCCAGGACACGAAACCCTAGCGGGTAATCTAGCGGCGCATGCCGCTGCCCGAGAACACTTTCTCCGGGCTACCTCGCTGAGCGACCGTGCTCCAGCGGATACAGACGAGGGCGTTCCAAAAAGATACACCGACATTCTAGCGCATTACAGACTAGGGAGGAGAACCTACCCTCCCTCACACCCCACAATATCCAGAGAGGACGCCGTGACACTTAGACAGCTACAAACTAACACTTTCCCGCACGGCACATTATTTCACGCAATGTACCCAACTCAATATGACTACGACTGTAAAAACTGTCGCGTGCCTAACACTCTCTACCATATGGTATGGGAGTGCAAGCACAACACTTCCGTACCCCCCATTTGCCGACCAACCGCGGATCAGTGGGAGGACCAGCTGACCAGCTCAAAACCTGAGGACCAGTCCCAACTGGTGAACAGGGCCAGACTGGCAGCGCGGGACCATGGCATCCTGGACTGAGGCAGCCACCCACCTGGGGACGACCCACAAGCTTTCGTCTGCTCAAGTTAAATAAAGTTTATTCCTCCTCCTCCTTCTTCTGGCTGCGAGTTGAGTGGGTGAACGCTGCTCGTTTTTGTATAATATTTTCTGCGACTTCGATTGCGTGCGCTGAAAAACGAACGGGTGTTTTACAGGTCATTAACTTCAGGGATTCGTTCTAAGCGGTATTTGTGCAAAGTACAAAAATTGTTGCATCACCCCTTCAAAGCTGTCTCTGATAGTGCGGAGGCACAATTTGTTTCAGTGCTAAGAATAGATAAGATACACCAATTCCCCTTTTTACAATTTTTTGAGTGGGCCGACGTATAGTCGGGACGCTCCTGAACGATAGGCTATGGAACACAAGTATTCTCTAGGAGCCCTCGTGGGAGGACACCTGCTGGTTAACTGTAAGCAGTGCCTCTGCGGACCGTCTTTTAGTTCTGCCGCCATTTAAAGACGACAGAAGAACAAGGTGACACGCGAAGAGCTGGAGGTCGACAATAGATCTGCATATCCACAATGGCAGACAAAACTTCCTAAGAGTGGCGTAAGATGGCGTCGTCTAGGAGCGAGATGGAGTTCCTGAAAATGACAATGAAGGGACAGTGTGTGCCGCAGTGAACATATATCAGGGATGGAAGATGCGCTTTTGAATGTGTTGCGCGTTACTCGTTTTCTTTCTTTTTTACAAGTAAAAAAAAGAATAATAGCTGCGAGTCAGTGCCCGTTCAATCGTAAATGTTCCTCCTTTGTCTTTGTATTTTGCGTTGTTTTTAATCACCATGCACAACAACTACCCACTAGGTCAACTTTCAACTTTATTACATGAGTGCTGCATGATGTGAATCACAAGGATGACACAGCCTAGTAGACCTTCGACGAACACGTGACCATCTGAGCCAAATCTGAAGCGATAACTTTGTTCATCACCTTATACATGAACGTCGAACCCCGTTCAACGTTCATGTTCGAACCCCGTTCAACGTTCACGTTTAACAAAAACTGCAAACATCACGGTTTCTAAGAAAATAACATAATTTTTGTCTTTGATTAATTCAGAAGGCCATTTCAAGAAAAGCACAGCAAAATGAAATCTATATCTCGCTAAAGGCGCTCACAATCCTCTACCACATTCACCGCAGTCAAATGGATTCTGGGTCAGTGAAACAAGCTGGAAAGACTGGCACAGGCACAAAAGTAGCAAAACCTAACCTAATGTGCATTTAGGTGGTGCATTTGACGTGGGAAAATGTGAAGGTGATGCATGATGCGAAAAAAGTTGCCATAATCAATGGTAGGCACGTTCGCAGATAACCAAGTTAGTGATCGTTGTAACGTGCCGCACCATCTACGGTCCGATAGGTGCAGCGAGCAGGAGACAAAGTGCGTCTTCTGCTCGCTACGCTTATAGGGAAATGGCGCCACAGAATGCAACCATCGCTAACTCGGTCATCAGCGAACACGTACGCCATTGACCCTGTCAAGTTGGCTGGTCTGATTCTGCTACAGGAAAGTACCTACGCCTTCGAATTTCACAAGGTAAAGTCCGCCACCCACATGCACAATCGGTGAACGTTTCAGATTTCTGTGCGGAAGCGTCCGTTTTTGCGGCTCGTTTTACAGCGCTATTGTGGACACCCTGTATATTACGACAAGACGTTCACAAGCAACAGGTACAACAGACATGTGTCACATAAACAAAAAAACTCAAATGCAAACTGATCAAAGCACGCACGAGACTTGGGCCGGCTTGTTTGTAACGGCGTCTTAGCTGAGACAGAGTGAAAGGAAGCTTGCCAAGCCTGGTGCGCGCGAGAGCTTGAGACTAGACTTGAGACGCCATTCCGCTTGTGCGCTAGCTTTGGCAGTGCTTTCTTTCACCCTGTCTTAACTTAAACGCTGATTCAAGAAAGCCGGCCAAGGATCGTGAAAGTGTTGACCGCTCGACATTCAATTGTCGGGTTTAATAAACCCGACTATTAAAAGTTACCCATTCGCAGGTGTTTCGTATCCTCCATTATGAAGATTACAAGCAACACGCTCTCCGAAATCCAATTATGTTTCGTTGTTGTCGTTGATATTTCACATGACGCATTACACTCCGAAGCTCAAGAAATATACACCTGCAAGTCAAATCCTTTTGAATAGGTGATAAATATTTAATATAGACGCGGGAAAGAGCCCTCCTAAACCTGTTGATGCGATTGTGATATCGCTTCGCCGCACTGCGCGGAAGCGGTCTCCGCAGTCTTTGGCAGCGACCGCCGTTAGTGGGAAACTCCCCTAAACATTGCATGGGCGTCCTCCGCGAAAACCCCCGTCAATCGCATCATCGCTCCAAGCCACCGCACCTGAGTCTTCAAGGTGCGCACGCCAACAATGTTGAATTTGTAAGAAAGCGAAACTTCTGTCTGTCTAGCCGGGTTCAAACCAGCGTTCTAGAGATGACAGCAATTGTTTTCGCTAGAATCAACTACTGTCACTGGATCCTGGGAAAGTAGCACCAAGCTCCTCGTATAATCACATTTTGGTTTATGAAATGAGTAATTTTTCTTTTATCTCACCATTCCTGGTGAGCCAATCTCAATTCGCTTGTGACGGGTCGCTTTATATAGGGACGTTTCCTGTATACCGAAATTTTGCTATCCACATACCGGCGAAACAAGCGTTCATCCCTGTACATTCACCACGTGCGGTGCTGGTGCTTGGAACTTGGAGGCATGAAAAAATAATGTTGTCTTGAATCATGCAAAAATAACACAATATAATTGTAATACATCCGTGGAGATGGGCATGGTTGATACGTCGCTTGCATTCACAGTGCCAAAGACGCATATGTCGACGAGAAACGCCTTCAGTATGATGATACTGGTGAACTTAGTGCGACTGGTTTAGAACAACCCACTCCAAGCTTCGAAGATTTGGATGAATCGAAATGGCGATTTTCATGGCAACGGAAATCGATTAGTCAATCGCCTTGCGAGGTTTCGGTCGTCTATATGTTAGTGTATGTTTATGTCCGGCTAGCGGGCAGGGAAGGCAATGGCACTACGTTCCCAGGATCCAGAGACCTCAGAGTCAACAGCCGTAACAACATAGCCATCGAAGGAAGAAATCTTGGATTCCATTTCTGTCTTGCTTCGACATAGCTTCGGTAAGGCATCGCTGTCTCATGAGCCTCGAGCCTGCACGCGCAGCCCTAGCACAGCGAGAGCCGATGAGCGAGAGCTGGAGGCCGGGCGTTCGAAACGCATCAAGTTTTCAGCAGCACCCTGGCCAGTAAACAAAATCATATAGTTTCAGGTCGCCTTTCCGTTCTGCGTCGCGTTGAGTCCTTGCAAGCGCCTTGTTAGTGCGCGTTGACAGACGCAGAGAGACGCTGACATACGCTAGTATGCGCCCATGGAGCTTGAAATAAGGAGTATTCACTGGGCGCCATATTTGTGGGTGCTGTCTAGTGCGCATGCTCAGGACGAGCCCACATCAATAGGCTGCTAAGGCCGGCACTCTTGATGGTGCGGAATGCACTTGGCGAAAGAACTGTGGAAGCTCGCCATCAGCACGCGCTCAGCAGTCACGCACATAGCTATGGCCACCAGTGAATACTTCCTATAGCCTTCTTTATATACTCACAAAGCCTGGCAGTTCGACGACGGAGCCATAGAGTGCCCGATCGCAGATTTGGAGCGCGAGGATCTGGTAGTACAGAGCTTCAAAGAGCCATTTCTCGGGGAACCTGGACGTTGGCGCACTGCTTTTGCAGCAGTGAGGACCCCAAACACACTTTCGGGTTCTCGCATCTCGCCGCACCGTCTGGCGGCAGCGACAAGACGCTGCGTTTCGCCATGACGCCGCAGCGTGGCGCCAGTCACGTGGCTCTCCTCTCATCCGTTGTCTGCCACTACCAGAGGTCGGCATTTTAGGTCGCCCACACTCACCCTCACCCTCACAGCCACACCCATCTAAGCCCCTCACTCACCCTCATGCTCACGACCACACTCACCTTTAGCCCCTTACTCACCATCATCCTCACAGTCACACTCACCTTCAGCCCCTCACTCACCCTCACTGCACCTCACGGCCCTCACGCACTCATGGCCCTCACGCACCTCACACAGTCACCACCCTCACGCACTCGTGGCCCTCACGCCCCTCACCACCCTCACGGCCCTCACGCACCTCATACCCCTCACGCACTCATGGTCATCACGCCACTCACCGCCCTCACGCCCCTCACTCCACTCATGGTCCTCACGCCCCCACGCACTCACCAGCCCTCACGGCCCTCACGCACTCATAGCCCTCACGGCCCCCACGCACTTACCGGCCCTCACGGCCCTCGCGCACGCAATTTCGACCAAAAACTTGACGTCGCAACACCAGCAACACGGGCCGCCCGCGTTCACACGCAGCATCCAATTGCTGCAATTTGCCATCATCATCATAAAATTTCATTTTTCTTGCACTATTTAGACACACAATTATGCGCTATAAACGTGTTTTTATGCATTTAAATCTCGTTGAGAATACTAATGCATCTTTCTGAAACAGCCGAAACAGTTTATATCCAAAAACGATCAATTTCAAACCAGAACCAAGTATTTTGTTGTCGTTATCACCAGCACGAGGTATCACGTGAAAATTTCGCGTCCCTGATTGGATGCAGCCTCTTTAAACGTCTTCGAATCGCTCCGAGTAGCTCGCTTGTTTCGAGCCGGACCCTATCTCAGCAATTCGTGTCGATCTAGGGAAAGCTAGAGAACAACCCGCCAGCAGAACAAAATTGCAGAGAAAGTTACTCTGTCTGAAGGGGGCCTCACGCACTGACCACCCTCACACCCCTCACACACTGATGGCCCTCACACCCCTCACGCACCCACCGCCCTCACGGCCCTCACACCCCTCACGCACTCATTCCACTCGCACACTCACCGCCCTCACGTCCCTCACACACTCACGGCCCTCCCACCCCTCGCGCACTCACCGCCCTCACGGCCCTCATACCCCTGACGCACTCATGGCCCTCACGCCACTCACCGCCCTCACACCCTCACGCACTCCACCGCCCTCACTGTCCTCCACGGTCCTCACAGCCCTCACAGCCCTCACGGCCCGCACTCACCCTCACACCCATGAATTTTCCTGGTTCAGAAACTCACTCACCCTCACCTCACCTGCGAAGATGAGGGTGAGTGAGGGTGAGTGAGGGTCCTCATGAGTGAGGTTTGCCGAGGTATGGCCGCTACACCTTTTCCATTTCGGCGGTCGCTTCCCGTGGCGAGTCTGCCAGGCTTAGTCAGTATATAGAAGGCTATGAGCGTGCATGATGGGATGTTAGCACACCGCTTCACGTCAGTATGAAATAATCGTCTCCGACGCCACTAGATCAGGTCAGTTGTGGAACTCCTGCGGAGAGGGCACCCACCTCACTCGCTTCTTTCCGCCTCCCGTCGTCTGAAGCGCCATCTAGATAGAAGCTGCAAAACTGTGCATTCCATAGAGCACGGTGAAACGACAGTAGATGCTGTGCATCAAAACGTAGACCTTCCATGGAATACACTGCAATTACCGCAGCCATCTTCAAACCAGTGGCCCGTCGAACGACAGAAGGCGACCCGGGAGGCAGAGGGGGCGGTTTCTGCTCGTGCAAGCAGCTACTGGGCAGTTTGGTAACTTAGCTATTCTAGAAACATTGGTCGCGCCTGACGTACGCTAGCAAAGGCGTCCTTTTTGTGGCCGCGTCACATCGAGAGCCTAGACTGAAAAAAGGGTTCATCTCAAACCATGGGGAGATTTCGCAATTTAATGGCAGACGCTTCCTGCTGAGATTGGTCGCCAGTGCGCATGCGCTGCGTTTTTGCGTGGCGAGGAGGAAAGCAGGCGGAATGGCGGAGGCGTTTGCAGGCGATCAATGCTTTCGGCACCCTCTCGCAGCTCTTATTGCAAATCTGACCCAGAAACCGCGTGTCCCATACCGAGTAGTTGAAAAGAAAAAAAAAATGTAATATATAGGCGGTCCAGCATCACGCAGATGCTAGACCGCCCCTCAACCGAGAAAACAGGCGTATAACTGTAGTAATACCACCTAAAATACGAGCCCCCCCCCCTCCCTTAAATCAATCTTCTCCCTTAAATGTCATTACTAGTGGACCTATGCATCACCGCGTACTCGGCGTCGGCATCAATATCAGCGCGTTTAGCAGCGTCTTACAACGAGCGCGACGCTAGCATTCAGCGAGATCCCTAAAAAACTAATTATGTTTGTTTTTGTATTTTTGCAAAGGGTGCACTCACAGCAGCCAGTCGGTGTAGAGAAGGTAAGCGGCTCCGCGGTCGTAGACGTTCATGGTGCGCAAAAGGCGCAGCGCCACCTTGAGGCAAGCCTGGGGCGCGGGTGCCACGTCCATGCTGACCACGATGCACATGAGACTGTGCCGCGGTAATACAGAGAGAGGCGTCAAAGAACACTCGCAGGACCGATTGTTCTTTTAGCTTCTTCAAGCACTAATAATAATTGCCATTTCGAGGAAAAACAAAAATGACGTTCTACGCACAGTTGTGCGAAATAGTTGCCTACAAAATGTGACCTGAAGAAGACAATGCTCTTTGAGATTGAAACATGTAGGTCTATATAAAGTAACATATAATAAAGTGTAATTGCAGATATAAGCGGTTTACATGACACAAAAAGGAAAACATATTTCATTAAAATATTAGTAGGTTAAACGAACATTCTTAGCCATCTTTTCGCATGCGAGTATTATCCAAAAGGCAGAAAACAAAAAATTTATCGACAATGGGTACTTAACAAGGCCCGTTTGCTCGAAGTCGTTTAACTTCAACCGCGGTAAAAAGTTAACCGCCCTTCCCTACTAGAAAGCTACAAGTACCTAGCCAAGTTTGACGAGGGCTGGATGAGCGATAGCTCCGTGTTTTATTATGGGGTGGTAGCTGGTGCCACCTACTGGTTGTAGCGAATATAAGTGGCTTTCGTGGAAAAGTCCCCGAAAGGGGGGACCCAAGAACGCGCGCTACCGGGTTTTCGCGACGCAGCGCGGTAAATATTTGAGCTCAAGAAAGACTTTTTGTTGCTCGTGGTGCAGATATTGGGTAAGGTAAAACTAAATAAACCATTGTTTGGAAAATTTGTAAATGTTTGGATGTCTGATGTAAAGACAAGTCTCATTGAAATTTCCCTTCAAGTTCGAAAAAGGACGACTAAGTTCAATCCTAGAAACGATGAGGAAGAAGTGAGCAGTGAAAGGCGGGCGGTACACCGGCAGCATGGTTTGCCAGCATGTAAGAACTGTATATAACACCATCATAAATTGAAAACCGTGTAGTTCGGCCCAAGTAAAATTAGTCCTCATACTAAATTACCCAAGTATCGTGGAGAATGCTGAAAGTATAATTCTACGCTCCGCGCGCTCTGGCCTTCACCCTATAAAAGATTCGAAGCAAATAATCATAATAAGGCTTTGACGAACGCGCGTGCAAGGCAAAATTTGTTTTAGGCTTTTGCTTTAGAACTGTTACTACTGCAGACGCCAGCACGTGCAGCGCATTTGTAACTACACTCCGGAGCATGCACCTTGGTGCTTGGGAAATTTAGCAATAGGTTTATTGGGACGCTGTCTGCTTCTGCGTGTTATCAATAGGCTAGGGTGCCTCAATGTCCTTCTGTTTAGGGTGATGCTACCGCTTTGTAGTACCCGATGCCTAGACACAACGCGCTCACGGGGAAAATACAAAGAAATCGACGAAAACAAATATGTCGCCATAGTACAGTCAGCGCCACAAACGCGTGCAGGGACAAACTCTTTCACGCGCTTCTCAACAAAAAAAGAAAAATAAACGTGTGGGACTAAATGGCCAGATGTCTCCATCCTAAGCAACATCCTTGTACATGAAGGCACCCTTGGTTTAGCTAAGTGCCTCTATGTCCTTCTGTTTAAGGTGAGTCCACCTAGGGTGCCTCAATGTCGTTCTGTTAAGGGTGATGCCACCCTTTGCAGTACCCGATGCCGACAGAACGCGCTCACGGGAAACATACAAAAATCGATGAAAACGAAAGATGTCGCCATAGCACAGTCAGCGCTACAAACGCGTGCATGGACACGCTCTTTTCGCGCATCTGAACCCAAAAGAAAAATAAACGCGTGGGACAAAATGGGCAGATGTCTCCACCATAAGCAAAGCGCACATGAAGGCACCGTATTAATACCCAGCCTATTGTGTCGTTGCCATGCCGACAATTACCGCGTTCATTTAGGCTTAGGAATCGCCAGAATGGAAAGACTATCTAAAAATGGAAGCCGTTTACAACTCCCTGTAACGCCGAATTAGAGCGCAGCTCTTGGTGAGGAGGAGGGAAGGTACGGAGAGGAGGCTATGCCCTCTCCTCCTCTCCTGCTCGGCTCCCATTTAGGGGAACATTTTCCGCTAAATTTAGCGGGGAAATTTTTCTGCTAGACTTAGCGGGGAAATGTTTTTCCGCTAGATTTAGCGGGAAAATATTTTTCCCGCTAGATTTAGCGGGAAATTTTTCCGCTAAATTTAGCGGGAAGTTGTTCGCTAGATTTAGCAGGGAGATTATTCCGCTAGATTTAGCGGGGAAAACTTTCCACTAGATTTAGCGGGTAAAGATTATCGCGCAATACCGCGCGGTTACGCCGACGCCGACGCCGCTCAAGCCGGAGAGCGGGCGCCTGAGAGCTGCGCTCTAAAAAAACGGCGAGGTCACTCGTTGATGCGTTGCGACTTAAAAGGCAAGCGAAAGCCTCCCTGCACCACTCATTGCTGACTAACGCACCCGATATTGCAGCTACTACGACATATTACCTCAAAAGCGAAGAGCGCTCGCTCGCCGGGGCACCGCCATGTTGCCCCGCCGTCCTTACTCTCGCCGGTCACGTGACCTAAAATTCCTTCGTAGGGAAATGCAGTCAACTATTTACCTTGGTTGAAGTTAACCGGTTTCGAGCAAACAGGTTCAGTATCGTTTTCTAGGCAAAGAACTGTCTTTCTTGTGTTGCCGAAGAAAATGCGGTGCACGTCGCACGGGTTGAACTACATGACAAAATTTTTACCCCTATTTTAGCAGTAGACCTCGTAATCACTAACTCCACACGAATGACACAGGAGGCTTTTCTCCCTATACGCACCCAACGAGCGAGTACTGGCCGAAGTCGTCAGCTGTCGAAGGTCTTCTGGGCGTAAAAGAGGACCGTGACGGCCAGGTAAATGACGGTGCCGTCCTTGTTCAGCACCGTCCCGACAGATGCCACCAGCCGCACCAGGCGGGGATCCAGGCCCATGCCGTCCTCCAGGGCGGAGATGGTCACCGGCAAGCTGGCAGAACTGCGCCATCACGAAGAGCGACCTCCGCTTCACACACACGGCTCTTGGACTGGTACACACTGCAAGACGTTTGTATACCGGGTACGAATGAAAGAGTGATGAAACTGCGAAGTGGAGAGAGTGGCTACGAGGGCGTACACATCGGAGTACGGGCGCATCGTCGTGGCCCCTCTTCCACCCCGCAGCGGTATTTAGTGCGTCCAGAACGGCGTTCCAAAGAACGACGTTTCTGAAGCGTGTTCCTTTTAGAACAACGCCGCCGTTTCATCATGCTAAATAAAAACTCGCTACGTTCTCGAAAAAAAAAACGGCGTTTCTTTTTTTTTTAACGTGAAACGCTTTTTTGGTTTGTTGCTCCGGATTTTCGTGAACCTGCAAATTTTTGGAATTTGCATAAAACCCATGTAGTTAAAAAAAAAACATTGTGAAAAAAAACGGTTGCTTACCACACAAATTTAGGTGGGCGCCTAATTACTTAATAATATGTCTCTATCTTACACTAAAATACAAACATTGAAAGACGCCATTTTGAGTCCAAATAGGAGCTCCAAAAAGAACAGACTTTATGAGATTTCTTTATTTTTTAGTCAACTTGGATTTGGGTGTTAGCTACAATACTTTTTTCTTTTGTTCTCTTAAAACTAATAATTGAATTGCATGTGTTAAATTTTCAAAGCCTCGTTTTGTTGCGTTTTAATTAAATGACAAAATCTCCAGTTTATGCAGAAACGGCCATATTGAGAGCCAGAAAAAGCAATGTGGGCAGCGGTGCCCGGAACTTTCGAAATAGCCAAAAGTTCAATCCACCTCATCTGTTCAACATATAAAAAAATTAGAAAAGTACTTTTTGTTGTTGCTGAGAAATTATTTTTTTAAAGATGAGCCTCTCCGACCATGCCTCCAGGCGCCCGCCTCGTAGGCGACGCACGCCGGCGTTCGCCAGCGAGGCGTCAACGGTGTGAGACGCCGCCGCAAGGTCTTCAACGCTCTCCTGAAAACACGTTTTATTCAGTTGAAGTGGACGTTATCCTGACTTCCATGCATCCGTATCCTCTTTGCGTTACGTAATGATACTGGCGTCTTAATTTTACTCTACTTCTGCCCAGGTAACTGCCGACGAACGCAGGCCTGCATCGTCTGCTTCCCGAGTTTGGGAATGCATACTGCGCGTCGGCCTCGTCTGTCGTATGTCCAGATATAAAAACAATTCAGACCGGATAGCTCTTCACCGATGCAAAATGATAACGGTGATGTCGCTTCTCTATTGAACTTAAATGTATTTTGATAGAACATGTAGTGCTACCAAAAGCAGTGTAATGATGAAAAAAGCATTCCACTCTTTGCGGCGGACGCCTCACACCCCTGAGGTTCCGTACATGTGCAGTATTTTAGACTCCGGAATACACTGGAGGCCAGCAGAACATGTCTCAAATTCTGAACTCACTGGTATTTTTAGAGGAAGTGTGTTTGATAAGAGGTGGGAGTTACACGGGTGCCGTCTTCGCCATCTGAGTGTCAGGCTCGCGGACATTTAGATGAGGTAATAACCGTCATGGTAAGTCGGTTTATTAAACAAATTGTTGATTAACATTTTAATTAATGGTTTCATGGCTCATGTTGCAATTGCAGTATTGACGCCAACTACTATCAGAGGCTTGACCAATTAACATAATTTGCGAAAATTTTCGCGTTTAGTCCAGATTTTAATAATGCGCGGTAAAATATTGCGACAAGCCCTGCCCACAATGAAGCTTCGAAGAGTGACGTAGTCGTTTCCCTGACTTCGTCACTACCTCGACAGTCCGTCCTCGGTTGATGCGCCAACGAACTTCTATACATCTTGGTTCATTCAAAACATATTGAAGTGCAATGGGGAAGCGACGTCACCGTTATCATTTTGCACAATGAAAGCTATGCGAGCAAGTTCGACTGCTTCTTCACAGGGGTTGCGATGATGTCAGAACGCCGAGCTCTATTGGCTGATGAAAACAATAGTGGGTAGACTTCAAGGCATGTAGCATTGACGTCTACCCATTCCTTCAATCAAAGCCAATCAGGACTCGACTTCGCTGTGACGTCACCGCAACCCCTGTACAAAAGTAAACGACTTGCTCTCCGCATACGGTCTGAATTGTTTTTATATCTGGACATACGACAGGCAGGCCGACGCGCAGTATGCATTCCAAACTCGGGAAGCAGACGATGCAGGCCTGCGTTCGCCGGCAGTTACCTGGGCAGAAGTAGAGTAAAATGAAGACGCCAGTATCATTACGTAACGCAAAGAGGATACGGATGCATGGAAGTCAGGATAACGTCCACTTCAACTGAATAAAACGTGTTTTCAGGAGAGCGTTGAAGACCTTGCGGCGGCGTCTCACACCGTTGACGCCTCGCTGGCGAACGCCGGCGCGCGTCGCCTGCGAGTGAAGCGCCTGGATGCATGGTCGGAAAGACTCATCTTTAAAAACATAATTTCTCAGCAACAACACAAAAATATTTTTTTTTTATATGCTGAGCAGATGATGTTAATTTGACGTTTGGCTATTTTGAAAGTTTCGGGAACCGCTGCCCACATTGCCTTTTATGGCTCTCAATATGGCCGTTTCTGCATAAACTTGAGATTTTGACATCTAATTAAAACGCAACAAAACGAGGCTTTGAAAATTTAATACAAGAAATTCAATTATTTGTCTTAAGAGAACAAACAAAAAGTATTGTAGCAAACACCCAAATCCAAGTTGACTAGAAAATATAAAGAAATCTCATGAAAGCTTCTTTTTCTTTGGAGCTCCTATTTGGACTCAAAATGGCGTCCTTCAATGTTTGTCATTTTAATGTAAGATAGGACATCTTATTAAGTAATTAGGCGCCCACCTAAATTTTTATGGTACGCAACCGTCTTTTTACAATGTTCTTCCTAACTACATAGGTTTTATGCAAATTCCAGACATTTAGAGCATTATATCAGCAAAAATAAATTTAATTCTTTTCACAAATTACAATGTTCTTGGAGTTGAGAGGCTCCTTGATCCAACTTAACTTTTTCGTATGAATCCCAGACGTTAAAAAAGAGAAAACTGCCGCGTCTCCTTTGGCATGGAATTTCCCATCTGATCATCGCTGTGTATATACTCTTGTGCTCTCTTCAATAAACGTTCGTTCGTCGCTTGACACACAACCCTCTACACATGGTGTCAGAGCGTGAGTGATTCCGGTACTGCCGTGATGCGTCGGGCAGGCTCGGACTGTCGCCATTAACATCAATGGTACGCCAGGCACTGCGGCAACGAATACGTCCCATGGCCACCACCAGCGCTGCAACGCCGTACGGATTTATGACGTCGCTACTGCCAACCCGCTCCCCGCCCCCAAGCCCTTGGAAACGACTGAAGATGCCTGGACAGAATTGGCAGGTCTAGAAAAGTAAGTTCAAACTTTTCTCTACGGTGATCCTCCTCAGAACGCAGCCAAAAGTGTTGCAAGCAGAGACTTTGCTAATGACGATCGGTAAAGAGGCGCGGAAAACGTAAAACGTATAGCACGTTTACGTTCAACAACGATTGAAGTAGAGGGGTACGACGTCTAGTTACTGATAGCGAAGTTCGAGGAGTTTTGAAACCAGCGCCAAACCTCGCGTATCATGAGTTCCAGTTTGGAACACTAGACCAAGAAAAAGGACAAGGCTGCAGCGTGTGGCTGATGGAACTACGAGTCCTGGCAAAGCATTGCAGATTTTGAGAAATCGAAGAAGAGGTGCTCCGAAGCAGAATAATACTAGAAATTCGAGACCTGAAACTTCAAGAAAAGCTTAGCTCGAGAGCTTCGACGTACAAAAAAAAAAAAACAGTAGAAATCTGTAAAGCTCGAGAGCACGGTCAGGAGCAGTGCCAACACTTAAGTAGCCTCGAAGTTGCAGTAAGTTAACACCTTGAACTGCGGCAAGCCAAACCATTTTGCCAGAGAATGTAAAAGTGAAATGCCGTCAAGGAAAAGAACTTGCCTCGAAAGTGCACCAGATAACAGAAGAACCGGAGGACTTTTGGTTCGAATCATCAGTGGACACGATTGCGGAAGCGAGCAAATAGTCCGTCACGGTCGACATAGAAGGGACGCCAACAAAATGCACGTTAGACGCCAGAGCGACCTGCGTCAGTCATCGCAGCGTGGCAACTTCGCAAGACAGTGGTGTAGCCGCTGCGCACTTGCACGCCAAACTGCGCCAAAACGAAAACCCTGCGTTACATACTGCTACGCTGAAGGTTGTATTTGCGCACAATTTGCTGCCACGTTTGCGTCAAAAATGAGCTGTCCTCAAAAAGGTAACAACGTGTCTGGGCACGTGGCACTGTTGGTGATGCCGCTGAAAATCTATAGTACAGTTGTTCCCTCGGGTACCTAAGTACTATGTGCGAAGAGTAGGGCTGCGCGAATAAGTCGCATTATCAAACACTAGTTCCAAATCACACGGTATTTGATATTTATTTCAAAAATTAACCGCAATATTCTTACTTCTCGAAATGTTGATCGCGGCAGATTAGCTCCTTCGGAGTGCGCTTCTTCTCAAGCACCGAAGCACTGCGGAGAAGCAATACCCGCGGAGTTGACACCGCGGTCTCGCGACTCGCTTCGCCGCAGCGCAGTCGCGCACGTGGCCGAAAAACGCACATTCAAGGTGGTATAAGTTAACGCGCGCGCGCGCTTAGTGTATTACATAGAAAGAAGAAAAATAAGAAAAAAACGCTGTGATTGGTTAATTATTTATATTGCAGTAAAATCTTCTAAACTTAACTGGCTTTTATGCCAATGTGTATGTTAGGCAGCAATGTTTTTTTTAACAACCTGTGTTCATTACTTGTGCTTGTTTTAATTTAATTAAGAATTCAAGAAAATATTTGCATATCGCAAGAAGATTTATAAATACCCTCAATTAGGTTCGCTGGGTTTAATTTTTATGTCAAATCTATCATTTACTTGACATCATAATGTAGTCATTGGGCTGTCCGAGGCAGGGTTTCCCAGAAATTCAAATAAAGGGGGGGGGGGGGGAGCATTGAGAATAGTGGAGTCGTTGCAAATTAAAGGGAATGGTGAACCGACATTTGGATTTCAGGAACGAGCACGCAGGAGCTGTAGGCGGGACATCGCCCACAGTTTCCTCGTGAGGTGAGATATCGCCTCACGAGTATATACTCACGAGAGGCGGTATCTCGAATCAACGGCAGTATCCTTGGAAAAAAAGGTCGAGATTGAACCAGGCCGACGAGGCGCGTGACGTGAACATATCTCGTTTCCTCCTCTCTTTCGCTTCGCCCCCTCAAAGAGGCGAGGCGGAGAAGACGCGAGGCCGTTCCTCTCTCTCTCGGAGAATCATGTCGTCAACAATCATGACGTCAACAAATCCTGTCAAATGCGCCTCCTTTTTTTGAAAATACGGTCATCCGTTCGAGATATCGCTGTATGAGTTATGCTCTTTGGTGTTTGTAGCATCCCGTTGCATGTCTTTGTTGCCGTGTTTTCTGGCATCCAGATTTTGGTTCAGCATCCCGCTAAGGGGGTGCCTTCAGAAAAAACAACGGGGGGTGCACGTCCTCCGGGGGGGGGGGGGGTAAGGGAAATTACTGAATTCGCTGAAGAGTGGGCATGGTGTAACAGTAGTGGAAGGCATGGAGAAAGGCGCAGCAACTAATTCAATATTTGATTGGAAAACTACTCATCCGAAACCACTATTCACTCCACCACTTGCTTCGAACGCAAAAATCCATTATTTGGACATGCCTAACGAATCGTTCAAGGTTTTTATGCAAACAGTGCTCACGTCGATCGCATGAATAGGTATGCGCTACTCGTTGTGATCAGTTACAGTAGGTAGCGTGCTTTCTTAGCTGCTCTAAAAACAGTACCAGGTTGAATACGATCGAGGGTAGCATGAGACACATTCAACGCAAAAGTGACCGTTTGATGTCGAACTCGCGACAATCACCTCACCGTGATGCAAGGGCTACAAAGTGGCCAAACACAACTTTTATACGTCAAACACAAACCGGAGACGCCTTCAGTATTTCTTATAGGTTAATTGTGACACCTGGAAAATTACCTCTGCGGTGTAACGATTGTTCAATAAATGAATCATCTGTAGCGGCCAGGTCCCCTCGTAGGTATGATTACCTTGCGCCTCCCACGACTCCGATCAAACTGAAGTTCTTTTCTACAGGCTAACTTTTTTAATTAAAGAGACTGTAGAATTTTTAAATGAAAGCTCAAAATTGTTTGGTTACATAAGAGGGAATTTTTGCTCCAAAAAATTCGTCGTTCTCGGGTTACAAGAGCTGCTCCAAATCACAATTTGTCAGTTCCACCACTGGCAAGTCTACTACAAATCGCTGCCAAAAACGCAACGTCGTACTCAAAGTTTTTTTTTTTTTTTTTAGAACGTTTTGGCGCGGATTTACCTTTGTGCGTCCGACAACGGAAAGACGATAGAGACACTTTTAGTGGCTTCGTTGTGCGAGTAGCAGCGGTAGAAAAACAGCCGTATGAAGCGGCTGAGCCTTATGTTTTTCTGTTTTTTTAAGTTTAGCTTAGGTGAAAGACGTCATCTATCGCCTTAAGCTCAAGCCAGATGCCCAAGGGACCGTGAAGCCGGCAAGACATGTCGCTGTGACGCTGCAAGAATAGTCCAAGCAGAGCTAGAGCGAATAGAAGCGAAACAAGTCATCGAAGAGTAACGGAACCTACATAATGGTCACGTACAGGGTTGAAGTCATCAAAAGACAAAGTCCGTGTATATCTATACCCGCAAGACCTGAACAAAGCTCTGTTGAGAAAATACTACTCAATGCCAACATTTCAAGATGTCGCACCAAACCTGAGAGAGGCAAACCATTTCTCAACACTAGACGCTGCGTCTGGCTACTGGCAGATAAAATTAGACGAATGAAAGCTCAAGACTTCGTACTATGAGTGCACCTTACGGAAGGTACAAGGTTTTGAGATGCCATATTCGATCCCCACCGAGCCAGAGGTGTTTCAGAGAGTCAAGCCTCACATTTTGAAAGGTCTAGCAGCAGTGTCCGTGGTGATTGAATGATATTCTGGTATAAATACGAAGCAAACAAAAACACGACGAAAATTTAAAACAGGTGTTGGAGAGATGTGAAAGCTACAATTTAAAGTTGAACAAGTCCAAATGCCACTTTGAAAAATGCCACTTCAGCAGAGAAGCAGCGTGACCTAAGTCTGCACAGCAGATTTAGGTCACGCTGTGACTAACAGGGACTGGTGCTGGGCCCAGGAAGACTGCAAGACATCCAAGCCATCGAGGAGCCAAAAGATCGTAACAAACTCCGAGTCTTTCTCGGCATGGTCAACTTTGTATCATGGTTTGTTCCGAACGTGTCGACAATCACCACGCCGTTAATAGAGTTGCTAAAGAAAGAAGTTGCCTGTGTGCAGGGACGAACTGCAGCAATCACGCTTTGAGGCTTTGCGCAAAGTCCCGACAAAAACACCAGTGCTAACATACTACCAGAAGAGATCGACCAATTATCGCTCTCGGTTGACGCCAATCCAGTTGGGCGCAGGAGCTGTACTCATTCAAGACGGCCATCCGCTGGCATACTCACCCCGTTCGCTAACACCTAAACCCAGCAGAAGTACGAACAGATAGAAAACGAAATGCTCACCATTGCCCGAGCATGCGTAAACTTTCACCACTGCATCTTTGGCCCGCCGAAGTGACCGTCGATCTGACCACAAGCCGTTAGAAATATTATTTAAAGAAACCGGTGTGCCAGTGCCCACTACGACTAGAACACATGAGGCTGAACTTGCAGAAGTTTACAATCGTTGTCGTGTACAAGCCCGGAAAAGAATTGCATTCCAGCAGATGCCTTGTCCAGAAGTTGCCGGCGCCGTTTCTAAAGCTGCCAATCTCTTCACTACTCTGATTTATTTTCTCTCTCTTGCTCTTGTCTAGGTTTCCAAACGTCTCACCTTTGAAAGAGAAAACAACATTTGGACGTGAACGAAATCGAACGTCTGCCTATTTCAGGCAAACGCCTGAACCGACGTGTTGGAAGAAACCAACCGAGATCCAGACATTACCATTATGCGAGACTACGCCAGTGGAGCAGGGCTGCACACCAGAACGAGAGTTCCGGCGACTATCCAAGCCCTCTGGAACTACCGCGATAAAATCCACGTCCAGGACGGACTCGTCTTTCGCAGCAACTGACTCGTCATTCCAACAAGAGCATAGAGATGTACTCAGGACGCTGCATGCCGCACATGAATGAGCGGGGGAAAAATAGAAGGCAAGGGCAAGAACCGTTATTTTTGGCCTAATATGGCAAGCGACATTGAACAAATGGCTAAGAGTTGTGCTGAATGTCAAAAGTACAAACCTTAGTACGCCAATCTCCCATTAGTTTGTCATGAAATCCCTAACTTGCCATAGGCAGACTGTCGGTATCTCCGGGGGTAAAAGCGCTAAAAACAACGGTATCGATCGACTTGTGCTACCACAATGAGAAGAGTTTCTAGTGACGGTTGTTTTTACTCTTTTCTTTTTCTTTTAAGTGAGAGCACTTGACTGGTCGACGACAAATGAGTAATTTCATGCTACGCGGAAGGCTTTGCGACGCACGGCCTGCCGAAACCCTGTGCAGCGATAACGGTCCACCGTTCAAAAGCCAACAGTTCAAAGACTTACTGAGTAAGATGGGCACCACTCACGTGCAATCCAGCCCTTACCATTTTTCGCTCGAACAATATGGTAGAACGTGCCGTACAAGGGGGAACAAACATTTCTGAGAAGGTACACCTACGGTGGGGTTGAATACTTCACCGCGTTACTCGAATGGCAGGAGACTCCTCGAGAGTCGAGACAATTATCTCAAGTATTCTGTGCAGCGGATGATGGGTCGACAAACAAGGACCCTCGTACCATCTCCCGCAAGTCACCTGGAGCCAAGCATTGTTCAGCCGCAGGAGGTCCAGAAGCGTCTACGCCAGGTCAGGGAGGAACAGCGGACGTATTACAACCGCAATGACAGGTTGATACCAAGTCTCGAAGACGGTGAACGTGGTTATGGTGTACGATGCACTAGCCAAAACATGGACCCCGGCAGAAATCAGTGGAGCAGCGAGTTTTCCTATATCCTACATGGTCGAAGTTATCTCTCCCCGCGATCACGTGGATTTGTGCATAGGAACAACTCCGGGGTTCCCAGGAGAGAGGCACTTACAGATACTACTGTAAAACACACACCAACTGTTCTATTTCATTTTTTACGACATACGTTTTTATATTAAATACGGTACTCGTCCAAACTTCAACCTTCGGTAAACACGTAGCAGAAACAGAACGACAAATAGCGACGGTATTACGGTAACTATACGCGATAGTGCCTTCAACTTCATAATACCTGCAGAGAGCTCAAGTAATCAAAACGTTCAAACAACGCCGTATGATTGAACGTAATAACGTAATAAGCCAGGAGAGATGGTTAAAGTTAAACATTTTTAAAACCGAAGACGGAGGCCTTATAGATGTTAAACGCCGTGTTGCGGAATGTTTTGCGTCATCCATCGAGGGCCGTCGTGGGGCACATAGTGAATGAGAGTTCTGCGCAATATTTCCGCGGGCACTCGAGTCGACCCTGTGCCTGGCCTACGGCAGCTGACGTAGACCATCCGGCACTGCGGCCTTATCACATAAGGAGTGGAGGCGTTGAACCAACAGCTGGTTCACACTCTTGCGACCGATTAGATTGAGTGCCTTGTGATCTCTCAAGAGGAGAGAACACAATGACGCCATCTATCGAGCAGTCGTGGAACATTTGGGATTTTCGTACATCTAGTTTTCTGTGGGTGTGTCCTCTGTTTGAAGGAGATACAAAATCTGTCAGTCAGACGTCGCTGCATTTACACAGCAGAAAGATTGCCTTTTTAGAGCAAGTCCTGATTGCCCATCTCGTGACGCGATTGTTGCTGTCGATTTTGTTTGTATTAAATGTTTAGCTGAGAGTCAGCGCTTGTCGAGTGTACCTTTTCTTTAACTTTTTCTTTGTTTTTGCGCGTTATTTGCCCTTGTGTGAGTGCGTAACGTACCAGGACGTCCAGGTCTCGTAGCCATCGACGCTCTCCACGTCCCTTTTTTCCTAGTTTCTCTGGTATAACAAACGTGTCTTACTGCTACTACTCAGTATATTTCCTTTTCGTTTTGAGTACTATTTTGATTTGCTTGAAAAACCTTTCGACAATTTTGTAAGACGATTCATTTCTCATAGATGGTACGCATATTTGATCTCACTGCAAAACATTTTCTTTAGTAAAAATGCAGCTCCAGGGCCACCTCATAAATGGCGCCAGCTTGTCAGTGTGTTCTCTCGTAGATAAGAAATCCCAGGAACTCGGTCGTAAGCAAGCGCAATTCTGTGAAGCAGCCTTAACGCTAGGGAACCCTAGGCTTCTTTGTCTGAGATCACCTGGACGCGCTGCCGAAGGCGACCGACAGCGGGTGCGTGAAGAAAAAGAAGAAGGGTCCCAGATGGCGTCGCGATAGGGCCATGTAGAGGCAGGGCATCGTGATGAGGCCATGCACCAGGAGGGCGATGAGCACCGCCATGAAGTACATGACGTGGTCGCCCATGGTGGACGTCAGGTCCGCGGGCGAGAGCGCCAGGCCAGCGGTCACGGAGAACAGACCCAGAGGCGCGTACCACATGACGATGTAGGTGACCGTCATCATGGTGTCGCTGAGACTGATCAGCACGCTGAGCACCGCGTTGTGCTGGTCTCGAAACGCGGCCAGGACAAGACCCACGAGAATGCTGAAACTCAGGAGGCCCGCGTAGTTGACGGCCGTCACGTTCTTCAGCTTCATTGTTCTGGAGATGCTCGTCTACAAGGACACGTTGAGTATGTTGATCAGAATAGCACTGTGGTTTTGTTTTGTTTGCTTCTGTTTCTCGCAAATAAAGCATCCTGGTGTTACTGAAGTCGCTACAAATTACGTAATGCTGAATTATCTTCGAAAGAATCCACAGTCATTTAGACGCTTTCGACATATCACCCCAGATAATCTAGACATGTTTCAAAATGATATTGAAAATGCCAACTGGAACGATGTTTTTCGACAACAGACCCCGATGCAGCTTACTATGCATTGTTAGAAAGGTTTAACAACTCTATATAAAAAAACTCCTTACAAACAAATAAAGTCGCGCAGAATTCGAAAACCATAGATTACCTAAAATCGTTTAACAAAGATTAATGACAAAAAACAAGTTATTTTGAACATTTAACAAATCACAAAATCAAGATGATTTGAAAAAGTTTAAATCTTATCGCAACCAGTTAACGAAGAAACTTCGAATTGCTAGGGAACGGTATTATCACAACAGTTTTAGATCTACAGTTGGACGCACTGATGTTATTTGGAAGAAAGTTAATTCAATTCAACAAAATTATCAGAATCATGACAACATGGACAGACTGCATATTAACGAAGAACAAGAAGTTAAAGATACTGCTTTAGCTAATGTATTCAATTATCACTTTGTAAATTTAGTTTCTCGGAGCTACGATGACTAGGCTTGCCGGTATATTAAATATAAAAATTAAAATTCAATGTTTTTAAAATCCGTTACCAGTTCTGAGTTCCTTGATGAATTTATGAATTTAAGGAATACATACATTATAGATATAGATGATGTTCAAATTAAACCTCCAAAATATGTTTTATACTTAGCCATGCATTGTTTAACTCATATATTTAACTAGTGTATATCTGCAGGCATATGTACTGATACTGATATTTGCTTTTGTATATATTTGTATGTTATAACTATGTGCTCTCGGTTGAGCTGTTAATATAGAAATTCCTTGTCAGTTTTTCATGAATTTGTATTTATTTGTGTAAATACAGACCTCGTGTGTTTATATTCGACTGTAAATCAGCAAAATTATCTCGGTTGAATGTGCTCTGCTGTATAACTGAAAACATTTATTTATTTATTTATTTTGCTTTTTAATGTTCCCTGTAACTGCTGCAGAATGTCACTCAGGCCAAGTGCTCGTCAAGCCGTCTATTGCCGCTTTTTTTGTCCGCCCCATCACTATCTGTAATGGAAAATGATAAATTAAATTATTATTATTATTAATATTATTTATTAATATTATTATTATTATTATTATTATTATTATTATTAATAATAGTAACTGAACTACTTTTCTAAATATTTGTACTCTAATCAAGTTATTTTGCAGGGAAAGTATCGCTGAGTAGTATTGTAATACTTCATGAAGCCGGCATTTAGTAACTTATCTTTAATGCGTTTGTCCAGTATCTTGTCTAATGCTGGTTTTGTTAGCAAGCCAGCCCTGGCGTTGTAAGTAGCGTCTCTAATGCCGCCCGTCATTTGGCTTGTGATGTCACCGAATGCTAATAATTTCATTGTTCACAAAAGTTACAGTGCTTCGTGCGACGTTGAAAGCTGAGCTAGTTGGTATGTGTACATGGTGGTGAAAATACAGTCCAAAGGACAGGGACAAAATAGGAACATACACGACAGCACAGGCGCTGACTCGCAACTATTCGTGTTTTACTTTTAGAAAAGAAGAAAAGAAAACAAGCAACGCACCACACATTCACTCCAGCATCTTCCACCTATGAACCTATGACAACTGCTCGCTACGGCAGGCACTGACCCTTCATTGTTATTTTCAGGAACTCCAGATCGTTCCTAGAACAACGCCGCTAACACCACACTTTTTCAGTTTTCTCCGCCCGCACTGCGGATGAGAGATGCATCCAGCAATTTGCGTGTCGCCTTGTCCTTGTGTCGTCCTAAAATGGTGGTAGAACTAAAGGACGGTTCGCACAGGAATTCTTTGCAGTGAACCGACAGGTGGACTCCCACAGTGGTTCTTAGAGAATATCTGTGTTCTCGGGGCCTATACTGATGCAGCGTCCAGTCTGCCCAACGTAGGTGCGGCCACACGAAAGTGGAATCTTATACACTACTCCCATAGCACATAGCCGTAGCCAATGGATTGAGGGTGTTCAACACTTTTTCCTTGCTATTCCCTTTGCTTTCGCGTTAACTCTGGAACAAATTTGTCTTGTTGTTGTTGTTGCTGTTGTTTTTTGAGGGCAGAAAAAACTACAGGCTTCTATTGCTGCTGCCAACATTTCTTTTTTTATTTGTGCAAGATTATGAGAATATATGTAATAACGACTGGTCTGTTCCTTTCTATAAGACGTTTGCTGGACTGGCAGCCGTTAACCTTCATCAGCAGTGTGATTGGCACGTTTGACGGTAGTGTCAAAGGATAGCCAGCTTTATCCAGCCTGTCATCTTGCTTCTCAAAGCTGTCTTTTAGAGCATGGATGCACGACTTTTTAGTGATGATCCTAGACATAATAGAGCGATGCTCCTCTTGACAATTTTTGAGTGGGTCGACCTGTAGTCCAGCGAATATAGAAGTAATCTAGTCAAGAGAGAGGTCCAGGTACTGAAGTACGCTTTCTTTTCAAACCTCAAAGGTGAACTTAAGACCTCGCCCCTAACTCCGTAAATATCTCCACCACTTTGTCCAACCGCGTTTCCCATTGTCCACCTCTTTCTAGAAACACCAAAAAGTGGTCTACGTAGCGGACTAGCTTGGAAACACTCATTCCGCAAGCGCTCTTTTGATTGCACGATCCACCTCACCCAGGTAAATGTCACTTAAAATGGGGGCTACACGTTACCCAACACACACCCCAACTTTTCCCGGTCGCATCCATCACGCCACCTAACTATCATTGACTGTAGATAAAACAGCAACAACTGATAAAGTTTTCCATGGTTACACGACTAGAGGTTGTGAACGCTAGTTATCCATTACGTTCAATGCACCCTTTAACTTATGTCAGGAATCAATCACGTGGCAAGGAGTAATAAAAGGCGTTCCAAATCTATACTAAAGGTAACAATCCTCCCCAGACCATTTAAGTGGAGATACTCCACTAGCTCCTCGGGGCTAAACATTTTGAAAGGGTTCTTCATATTTAAAGATGACACCTGTTTTTGGAGGTAAGACGCCACTTATCTTTGCCACAACCCATTTTATGTCAAAACTGCTCTAAAAGGGCATGCCTCTTTCTGTGTTTTTGCGCCGAAAAACACATCAAGATGCACCCGTTCGGCATTTCTTACCTTCCCCGCCAACTGGGTTAAGGTTAGGCGGTCACAAAACTGTTTTGTCCTTTCCTAGTTTTCTTTAGATTAACACTTACCGGTCTGAATTCTTTTTGCAATAGCATTGCTTGCGTTCTTGCTGAACGTTAAACGCTAAGTTAAAGGTTAATCCTTAAAAGAAACAACATATGCAACTCATATTCTCTGTGCATTGCTGTATTGTTTGAGATGTGTTAAGTCGGTAATGGGATACACGCATCTTCAATATGACCAGGTTAGTCAAAGAAGAAGGTACTAAATAGTCTGCTCCAACACAATATATGCACTATTGTCAGAGACAAAACGAGAACGGATGGGAGCAGCTTCAGTTGTCTCGCCTCCAGTGCGCGTGTCCTACCTTCAGGCCATGGGACTCACTCCAAAGCCTACCGGCTCTACACCTGCCGCAAAGCATGTCACCAGATATCCGCCCCCCCCCGGCCCAAATGGAAGTTAGCATCCAACGCCTCACCAGGCAAGGGGAACCCCGAATACAGTCGTATATTACACTGACACCAGCCATCACTCTGACCGATGCCGCACGGTAGTTATTAGCCAAACGTACTCTAATACCACTCTAGATAACGGGGTAACCTCTTCTACGGAGGTCGAAGCACTAGCCATCGCAGAGGCCATCACCCCTCCTCATACACGATGACAGTCAGATCCTCAACCGCCCAGACAGTCAAGGAGCCTGTCGGTCCTTTCGGGACAACACGCTGCCTCCCCACATACACTCCCTCATCCAACAACACCTAACCACTCACCCACATCAACACGTCGTCATTCAACGGATTCCAGGCTATCAAGGTATGTGCGGAAATCCAACAACGCACGCGCTCTCCAGCGTTGAATGAAATCCGGGGCCTCCCACCCTGTGGCCTGAATCGCGTGACCTACGTGAACACCGCAAGCAACTACAAAAAGTCCGAACAGTTATTCTTAAAGAAGTGTCCACGACCGCCTCGACTCTCCCCCTTCCCCTCCCAACTTCACACGTGAAGAGGGCGCCATATTACGACGTTGTCAAACTCACACGCTCATAACCTCTCACTATACACACTTCATGCAGGGGCTCCCCTCTTGCCCGCGCTGCGGAAACTTCCTTCTAACACACACACGATGTGAGAATGTACGCACACCAGACCACTCACATCTGCCCCTTTACAGCTCCTCCCCAGCCTTCAGCCTATCTTCTGGGAGAGCTGGATTGCCCCGCCAAAGAACACCAACCCGACCTACTGCCGCTCCTGATCCGGCACGTTCACGACGTGTTTGGAAAAGAGTGGTAGATCTGCTATTTGAGTGCCAGACCAGGTGTTTGCTTTACAATAACTATTTCCTCTCTCTCTCTCTCCTTCGGCAATTCGCGTCGGTGTTTACAAAGCACATCGAGCGCGCTGGAGAAGCCGAAGTACATGTCCAGAAGGCATGGAGCGCGTGCTGGAGGACGGGCGTTCGAAAGACACGCCCTGCCATTCGCTATCTGTTAGGGACTATCAAGGGTCCGCCCCCGAGCGAGCGCAGATTTATTATGGACTTGTACTACTGGCGACGTAAGCTATCCAAAGTGTCGCCGTGGTCGGCCTGCCACAATTGGCCGAATGCTGAATATTGCCGCCCGCAGAGCCGAGAAAGCAACGCTCGGTCACGGTCTTCTAGAAGATTCCCATTCATTCTCGCACTAGTTGTAACTTTCCCTTTGCTTTGTTGTTCTCGAAAGTGCCAGTTCATCCTCGCCCCGAGCGCGTGACGCTCGAGACCTTCTTTGCCGAACTTTCGAGATAGTGACGAACGTTAGATAAGCCGCTACCCGCGACCTTGTCGAGGCAGTCTGGCTCGTGCTCTTTGTTGTCGCCGCCGAATCGCGGTCTGCGTTTCTGCTACCTCGACGCTCTTTCGTTCTTTACTTATTTTTGGTTGGCACAAGTTCGCCCATTAAACCTTTATTTTCAGTTCACTCTTCGCCTTCTCGTCGCCTTAATTCGTGACAATATGACGTCAGCAAAGGATTTCTCATCGACGGAAAAAAGAGTAATGTAAGAACTTCGATGTTGACGGTGTTGGCAGTGTTGGTTTCAGAGCGCAATGATTTCAAGCTACCACCATGCTCATTATAAACACACTAAAACTTGTTGTTTGCAAGGAATTACGTCCCGAGAGAACCGTAGAGGGCACCACCAACACATCTCGCCGACAATGCTCAGTTCACCTTTAAGCTGAGACTACAGCCAAAACTACAAGCGCGAGCTAGCCCGCTCTCCTGGCCTTCAGACATACATATCTAACGCGAGCGCTCGTTCTGCGAAATAACGCTTCAAAGCAGCAACCTCAAGCTCTCGTGCTTATGGCATTGGTTGCAGTCTCAGCTCAAGGGTATATAGACCTTTTCTTTAACGGCGCCGCCATCTTGAAATTGCGGCGCCGACGACGCCGTCTAGCGGCTTACAAAAAGAAATACCGGCTAGTTCTAGCAGCACAGCTATCTGGGTAGGCAACGGTGTGGGGTATGGGGGAACTTGGCTAGACTTGGCTATGGTGGGCTGCAATAACTTGGTTGGAGCTTGTCCGGTTGAATCCAGCTGGCTACTCACAGGCCATCACCTTGCCTCCTCGAGAGAACGAGGAGGACGAAGACGGTGGGGTGTTTTGATTGAGTTTCCACAGCGACGTATATATGAACAGTTTAATGTAGTCAATGCAGGTAAGCTCTCGGCATTTGATAGCTCCATCTTGAGTGGTGGCATGTGAGACTTTTTCATACCTTTCACATACCATGAAGCTTGCAGTGATAACCTAATTGGACCACCTGCACCGGGAATTAAAATCGGTCCTCTTGTCGTAGACGAAGTGGTCGTGAGCTTAAACGTGACGTTGAGTCTGATCTCTCGCGATTCAAGCTCGCAATCGACTGACTTCATAAATAAGGATTCTTGTGGAAAATGCGAAGCTCGATAACATTGCAGCCACACTCGCGCTGCAGCTTCTTATGCTCATGGCACACCTTCTGCTATTGTCCTTAAGCTTTTTAAAATTATTTGTCCATCCGACAACCACGCAGGGGTAGCCAGACAACCGTAGATTTTCCGCAATTGCAGCACGGTAAAGAGGAGCACTCGGAACTAACTCATGCTCGACGTCCGTTTTTAAGCCTTTTCGCCCATACCCTTGATGGTTGCATACCCTGTGTCAGCGGGCAATCCAAAAATGCACCAGGTCGAGGGTACGTCAGTTACTGGCTGGTTTTGAGGTTGTGCGAAAAAGGTCTATAGGCTGCGAGTGTCCATGAGACGCGCAGTAACACATTCTTAGCGCCGAACAGTTACCTTCCACAACAATTCAGCGCTAAAAATGTGCGAAACATAGGGCAGAGTTTCTCAGCTTACCAGAAAGCGGAGCAATTTTTGCTGGTAAGGTAACGTTGACGTCCGGAGTCAAGATAATAGTGGACACCTGTAACTCGAAAGAACGTTATTTCTGTACTGCGACGAAGGTGCGCCGCGCGTGGCACATAGCTGAGACATCGATAGCACAAATGGAAATAACATATGGTCTCATGAGGGTGCAAACTGAGGTAGGAGACGAGAGAGCGCGGGGGCGCTAAGAGCTCCGAGCTCTGACTGGAATGATTAGCGCGTAGGTGCAAAGACCGCTTCTTTTGTCTCTACCCAATCTACGAACACGTTCGAACGCGAACTTCGAACGTCTTCGAAGTTCATTCACTCATCGAGAATGCGCTCGGCGTTTGAGGCGCATTCGATGAGTGAGCTGGCGGCTAAGAACAGCTATACTTCCTTTTTAAGTCCAGACGCAGCCTTACGCTTCAAAGTAATGGGACCAATCAATCTGCATCAAAAACGTAAGTCACTAGGCCTTTTTTGTTTATGATTGGTTCAGCAATGACAGAACACGTAAAGAAACATGACGAACACTATGATGGTGCGCTTTTTGACTCTGTCTGAAAGTCCCATCAGCTCGTAGCGTCGGCAGCGTCTATGCCTAAAGGGGTCATGAAACGATTTTTGTACTTTCGCTTCAAATATGCAAAATCACTCCCCAACGTTATCAACCGAATTAACTTGTCTTGGGTTTTATTTCTGGCAGTCGCAAAATATATTCGAGAAATACGAGCATTGTTCATCCCCTTAACTCGGAACCAGAACAAGCGGCCACGTGGTCTGGTGTCTATCCTATGCCGCCGACGTTAATCGTAGCTACGCGCCGGGGTCGGCAAAGTAGAAAACGCGTGCTGAGCTCCAGGTATTGTTTAGAGTTTGGCTATTGTCATCACCGCAGTGGTTGGACACAAGCCACTACCATGTGCGCCGAGGCATTGATTGTTACGAGCCGAAGTCGAGCGCCCATGCAGTTCTCGTGTCCAATCCATGGCGAGCCGCATTCGATTGTCCTGAGGCTGCTGATTTCGATCCCACAATTACGTCATCATGCTTTGCGAAAGGCCAGTCTGAAAGAAATAGCCCCCTTTTATTCTCGCAATTCCCCACAGCGACAAAAAAAGCTTCTAAATCGATGGCGGTCCGTGCGAGTAAATCTGGACGACTATAGACCAGTATGCCTCTGCAGAGTGCACAGACATTCCAACCCGATGCTCTCCAAGACCCCCTTTAAGAGGCCGACGTAGAACCGCCGTTTTTTTGTGTGGAAGGTCGTCCTCCTGGTGGAGGGGGGGGGGGGTGGCATCGAGGGGCTCGTGTCTTCCCCCTTGATATCCCGGGGGCAGAGCCCCCCCCCCCCCCCCCCGGGCGATGATCTTTACCAAGACACTGTTTACGTGCCATGTAACGAGCTTCTAGTAGTGGCATGTAAACAAAATAACGCCCACGTTGCCTTTATTGACAAAATGCATGGGAAATGGAATCCCAGCGTGCTTTCGTTAGCTTCAATCTCCAGTTCTGGCGAGAAAGTACCGCGGCATCGATCACTTTTACGTCCGCTTGGTCTGCTTGGTTTGAACACTGTTTTGTGCGTTGTCTTGTTAATGAGCGTTGAGTCTCTGTTGAGTTCGAACACTGTTTTGTGCGTTGTCTTGTTAATGAGCGTTTGACCTGATATTCTGCAGCCGCAGGCTTTATTTCCATGTATTAAAGAGAAAAGACTCGTGGCCGAGTGGATTACTGCTTCAGAAGCACAGGGGCCTGGGTTCTACCCCCACAACTTCGCAGCTGGCACAAGCTTTTTGTTTTTCAGATTTGTGCTCGCCGGCGCATGCGCCGTGGTACCGGCGATGAACACACGGCTACGCTTGCACGGTGATTGACATTGACACACAGCGACGGACACATGGCGATATACATACGCTGTAAAATGTACCCCCTAAAATAAACTACTGATAATTGCCGGTGTAAAAAAAATTGCGCGGAAAAGCCCCCCCCTCCCGGAGAACTTCTCAGCCTGCCCCCCCCCCCCCCGGGAAAATGGAAAGTCTACGCCGCTGCTCTTGGTGCTCCCTTCTCCTAAGCTGCGAGGGAGCCAAGTTGGAGCTAACGTAAAAAATGAAAGCTGTTTACAAGTCTCTGTAATGCGAAACCAGAGCGCAGCTCTTGAAGGAGGAGGAGGAAGGGTACCGTGGAGAAGGTATGCCCCCCTCCTCCTCCTCTTCCTTCCCTCCTCCTTCTCATCTCCCCTCCCCCTCTTCCTCCTCCTTCCCTCCTGCTCCTCCCCTTCCCTCCTCCTCTCCTCCTGCTACACTGGATTTGTTCATGGCTAACGTTACAAGCGATCGTGACGTCATTTCCCCACGCCGTTATCGGGAAACTTAGCCCACAAAAAGTAAGCGGGGAAACGTCCCATAATGAAACGCTCGGCTGCGCCGACGGCGCTGCCGACGCCGCTCAACCCGGAAGCGGAGCGCCTAAGAGCTGCCCGCTCTGAAAGAGGAGAGCATATAAGAAAGAAGGAAGCGGGCACAAGTAGAAAGCTTGAGAAGTATGCGTCGACCTTTAAGGTGAAAGGAAGGATGCGAAGCGCAAGATCCCTCTGCCTCTTTTTCAGGGGTTGCGGTGACGTCAGAAAGACGCCGAGCTCTATTGGCTCTGATTGGAAGGATAGTGGGTAGACCTCAATGCTAGCTGCCTTAAGGCCTACCCACTTATATCCTTCGAATCGGGCCAGTCAGGGCTCGGGGTTCTGGAAGTCTCCGCGCGCTCTCGTCTTCTCCTCTCCTTCGGTTTCCAGCCTCATAGAATTTTTTTTTAAAAAAAGGGTGTGAGTAAAAAGTATTGCAGTCACTCCCAAGGTGTGAACGGTCTTTGAGTTGTCTCGCCTCCAACACTAGCTACCCAGCTTCGATAACACTCCGAGTCTCGTGAGCTTCAAAAGTGCACGCGCAGCTAAAGGTACGAAGAAAGGCAACGGGTGCGTGCTAAAGGCGACGAGGGAATTATTAATCTGTCACCAACAAGATGTGCGTGACGAAGATAAAAAGCTGTGCGCAAGTGCAGGGTGTCAGAAAAAATGTACAGGGTTTTTTACATTGCAAAAATAAACTAGGCATCGCCGAACGCTCCATTCTCCAGCCCAAAGGTAGCGCCAGAGGTCACAACAGATGCCAAAGTTTCAGCCCGATCCGATACTTTTTTCAAAAGTTATAAATGATTTTTTGAAAAGTTCAACTGGGAAAATGGAGCCAATTCTTTGCCCGTTTTCGGTTATGGGGTGTCATAGAGCCCCATGTATTCGAAAGCTCCGTCGGCCGCCATTTTCCTATTGAAATTTTCAGAAAATCACATATCTTTTGATTAAGTTATCGGATCGGGCTGAAACTTCGGCCTCTGTTTGTGACCTCTAGCGGTACCTTTGGACGGAGAATGAGCGTTCGGCAATGCCTAGTTTATTGATGCAATAAAAAAAAAAAGAAAAACCTGTAATTTTATTTTTTGTGGTGACACCCTGTACTTGACGTTAACGCAAAATCATAGCCTCCTGTATACTGACAACCCTGGCAGATTGCCACGAAAAGCGGCCGCCGAAATGGAAAAGGTGGAGCGGCACATAACGTATGAGAGAGAGCCACGTGACTGGCGCCCCGCCGCGGCGACGAAACGCCGAAAAACACTTTTCCCGAGCGAACAAGTGTGTTTCGGGTCCTCGCCGCTGCAAGAGCTGTGCGCTGACGTCCAGGTTCCCCGAGAAATGGCTCTTTGATGCTCTGTAGTACCAGATCCTCGCGCTCCAAATCTGCGACCGGGCACTCTATGGCTCCGCAAAACGCAACCGGCGTTGCTGCGCCATTAGCAATACCCAGTGTGTCTTCAATTTTGGCGGAGAATTAAAATAAACAAATGAACGGAGTGCATCGAAACTTTACACACAGGTGTCTTTAGGTGGTCGATTGATCGTACTCAAATTTTATGAGCGTAGGACTCTGGGTAACAAACGCAAGGCTAAAAAGTACTTTTATTGCGTACAGAAGAGAAAAGGGCAAAAACATTCTGGCTGGGAGTTTTAGAGGCTTTGTTTAGGCCTAATTTTGTTTCCTAAAACCTTCACTTATAGATTTTGGGTGTGACAAATGCCACCACCTAGAGAAACCTTGTGTACAAGTTTTTATATACACTCCTGTTCGTTGGCTTAGCTAGCACTTTTTTTTTCTTTTTCTTTTTTTTCACATCCGTTTAACGCTTTAGAACAACCTGTAGACGGCAAGGCCCGCGCACGCCAATGGTTGAAGGTGGATTCCGCGACCACGCCCGCCAGTGGCAAAAAACGCTGAAGCTCAACGAGAGCACACCCGCAAAGCGGCAAAGGTGGCGTCGACGCATGCTTTAGGAGTCGCCCTCGTTGTGGGACGCTGCAAGACGCGCCGGCGGCCACGCTGACGCTTGCAAGGCGGCGCTGCGTGAATCCTCTAGCGATGACGTTTGGGCTTGCCTTTTTATGTGGTATTGCATTTAGGGCTGGAAGCAAGAACAACTGAAATAATGAAATTCGATTCCTAGCTTTCTCAGACGAAAAACTAAAAGCACGTCTTGACAAAAAAAAAAATTGTGTGGTTCAATAGGTCGAGCAAAGGAAGTTATGCGGTAGTTAAAGTCGTGACGACGTGATACACCTCCGGCATCAGGCGAAACGTCACGTGATCCTGGCAGTTACCCGTCCGTGTGAGGCCACGTCGTGGCGTCACCTCGCATAGAGGGCGACGTAAGTTAGTTAAAGTTTTGAGAGTAAAGGAAGACAAAGGAAGTGTTGCTGAGCCGGAGGCTCGGTATATCACCTTTAGGAGCGACGTAAGCGCAGCGCCCTCGTGCGGAGAGGCTTTCCCCTTGCCATATCGGACGCAGTCAGCGATTTCAACTTCAGTTACCCCGAGAGGTTGCTCCCAATCGAGAACACAAAGAACTAGGGGCCAAGGGTGCGCGTAGCACGAACCTCGGAAAAGCAGGGCCAGTAAATACTCTCTAGATATTCCGCTTATAAATGAAGATTTTAGATGCACGTTAGCACGTCTTTTTGTCAGCTTGTTTCGCAAACTTTTCGTAAAAGCCAGTCACGCATTTTGGGTTCCTATAATTCTTCTTCTACATGAACGGACAAATTAACTCACGGTGTACAGGGAGGCCTCGGCAATGCTGCACGGAAAGATGTTCCACTGCGATAAGAGCAAAACCGTGGTCTTATCGCAGGCGAATATTTGCGGTTTCGAGGCGATTCGGATGCTGCCAAGCTGTTAAGAAGCAGAAGTGACACGGTATCTTCGCGGCATTTGTAAGTATTTCGTCCTTTCCCTGTATTGTATTCGAAGCAACGGGCACCTCTGCACTATAGGACAATGAAACATAAGAATCGCGTTCTTTTTGTTCCGCGTGTCTGGTAACTTTACGCGGCGATGCGCTCTCCGGGAAACCCGGCAGCTTGGGTAGGGATCGCCTAACACGGGGGTTGGCAACCACGTGGCCCACCGAAGGCTGTTTCACGGCCAGCCCTTGGCCCGACAACCGAAAAATCCTACAGGAGCCATCCAAGGACCACATGGCAGTTTTGACCTCCAAATTTGATTTTGCCACAGGAACAAGGAGCACTTTCAATTGTGGCAAAGGGGCGATCCGGTTTGCCGAGTGGGCTAGCGTAACACCAGCTCTGAGCACGTGCAGCGAAAGCTCGCGCTGCAGAACCCAGGATCCTGGGTTCGAATCCCCACCCCTGCCCGTTTCGATCTGGACGAGCACCGTACCGGCGTGCGGTCATGTATCACTACTGCGTGGTGCACGTTAAAGACCCCAGGCTAGCGGTTGTACTGCAATGGCTAAATTTCTCATCTACAGCTGGGAGACTCGTCGCCCGTTGAGGCAGACCAAGTTCTAGGCTCTATAAACATACGCACAACCCTAATTTTTAATTCCAATTGGCATTGTCCGGCATCCCCATTCTTGGGCAGAAAACGTCTTGCCCTCCTTTTTTGCTTTTTCATCGCCTGCCCTTCACCTGCCGCCCTTTGCCACTATCCGTCCGGGCCCCTCCGTGTCGGAGAACAGTTACTTTAGAAGTTTTGCTTTAGGAACAGTTACTGCTGCAGACACTGGCGCCGCACGCGCACGCCTTCCCCGTATAAAAATTCGAAGTAAATAACCAAAATAGAGCGTTGACGAACGCGCGTGCAAGATGCCATTTGTTTTAGGCTTTTGCTTCAGAACAGTTACTGCTGCAGACGCCGGCACATGTGGCGCGTGGAACACCATTCCCTGCATTCTCATTGGTGCTTGGGTAATTTAATGGCGTATTCAGTAGATTGGCTTTCATAGACCAGTTGCTGTATTACCCAAGTTTGCATCAGGGAGAATACAGGGAGTGGTGTTCCACGCGTCGCACGTGCTGGCATCAGCAGTAGTAACTTTCTAAACGCAAATACCTAAAACAAATGACATCTTGCACGCGAGTTCGTCAACGCTTCATTTTGGTTATTACTTCGAATCTTTTATACGGGGAAGGCGTGCGCGTGTGGCGCGTGGAACGCCAATCCATGCATTCTCCTTGATGCTTGGATAATATAGCAATAGGTCTATAGGCACCATTTTCAAAGATCAGTAGACTCTCAGGTAGATAATAAAGGTTTCTCAAAGATTATGCCGCTGTGCGACCCGCGTCGGCCATGTCTACGCTCGCACCGCCCTCTCTTTGTCGTCGCTCCAAGCGCTTGCGTGCCTAGTTTCCTTTCCTTCCGCTCTCCCGGGGTGGAGGTCCCGTCGCGCGTGTCTACTTTCCGCCGGGTGGCGGTCCCGTCGCGCGTGTATAGTTTCCTCCGGCTCCTCGGGGCGGGTCTGTGTCGTGTGCTTAACAGCTTCGCTGGTCATCCACCTTCACAGAGTGGAATGGCTCATGATTTTTCTTTTTTTTTAATTCAACATTTTGTTGTTTTGTGGATGTAACATAATCATAATCATAATTGCGTACCGCCGTTTGGTACACGCATCCATTTTAAATGGGTTAGCATTTACGACCCGTTCACACACTTGCGTTTTACTACGACCAACTTCGACAGGCCCGGTTTTTAAGCCTCATGTGACGGCCTACGACACGCTGCATTGCAGCGCAGCGGGTCGTAAGCCGTTACGAGAGATGTAAAAACCGGCCCTTGTCTCAGTCGGTCGCAGTAAAATGCAAGTGTGTGAACAGGCCTCTATTGTTCCCACACGCGGAAAGTTCGTGTTACGTTTTTGTTCGCCTCTCCTCTCGCCCCGTGCAATAGACGTAGCGTCCTCGTCACGCTTTATTGAGCTCAATTTGCTCGATTCGTAGCCGCCGTAATGAGATGCAGGCGACGAAAGAACTTTGCTGCCCTGCTTTCAGGACGAAAGTTTCTCCCTTCTGAAGGAATCAATGTGTCAAGAACGTTCCTACCTTTAGGGAGGACTATATAGACCCTTTTTTCTAAAAGTGTACGCAAAACTTCGTTTGAGTGCGCTTGACTGCGTTGCGGCTGCGAGAGATCAGGACATCCCTGCATCTTATGTCGCGTGCCCAGCTATTCCTTGAATTGGATTCCACGATTGATACAAAGCACAGATGTGCCGGTGACTCGCTTTCGTTTCTCGACGCAACGCAAGTCAAACGCATTCAAACGCTCTCAAACGCAACTATGCGTAGGGGCCTTAAGAACGTTGTTCCAGGCACCATGCCGGAACAAGGACTCTGACCTGAGATAGTCCAGGACCTTGTCAGTGGCGAGCGTCGAGACACTCGTCGGGGTCCTGGAAGGCGGTCTGCAGTGATCTCGAGCCTGTTAACCATGCCGGGTGCGAGGAAGTAGGCGACCAAGACCCCCGTGGTGGCGGCCATGAGCTTGGCGCACAGGGAGAGCAGCAGGGCCCGACCGCCCCACCTTGACGACCACGTGGAGCGGGGTGCTGCCCACGGCTGCCACGACGCTCGAGCACACCAGGGGCATCGTGATCCCGGCCATCATGCGCAGGAACAGCTCTCCGGGGAACGAGGCGTACATCACCTGGGCCCCGAGCTTGGTCAGCAAGAGAGCCAGATTACAGGCTGTTCTCAAGCGCCATTCGGGCGTAAGCCGATTTTGCATTTTTTTCTTTAGTTATTCTTATTTAATTACTTCTAAATGCCCACAGCGGAATTGCATAGAGAGGGGTACATAGAATGTCATCAAAGTCGCACAATGTTGTAATTGTATGAAAATATAAACGGAAACGAAATCACGCTAACAGAACTCAATAACGCGTTACATGGTGCATGGTACATAAATAAAACAATAAACACTGTGCATTAAAACGATTCAAAATTTGTTTTGTGTGGTGCATTTACCATACTTAGAGTTTATAAGTGTAGATCTCAGGGGAAAAGGGACGCCTAAAAAAACTTTTTATTTTTTCATGCCCAGGGATTGAAAACTGCAGGAGCATTCTTGGAGCTGCTCCTAGCAGACACCACAGCATAAAACAAAAACACAAACGGAACTTTGAGATGAATACCCGAAAGCAGATTCAGCAGACTGGATTGTGTATGATGCCATCTGTAAGTACAGCAGCGTCAACCAGGAGATTGTTGCCGCTTTCCTTTCTGCGCATATACAGCGTACCCACGAATCTGGATGAAGCCCTTAAAGTGACCGCATAAATCGTCTTGGTGACGTGTCGCGCTACGATTTACCACAGAGGTGCCCGAACGGTGGTGGAAACGTCGCATGGAAATTTGAAAGAACATACTTATCTGAGTAAAAAGTAAAAAATAATAACTGATTTTCCCTACCCACGCGGCGCGCGTCTGCTATCCACGCATCCCCTGACTGGCACAAAAACCGACAGATGGCAGCAGCGGCCCCGGTGAAACTTACCGTCCGGTCGCGTCAGAAGAAGACGATACTTTTTTTATCGAAAACGGCACGCGCTAAATAAAATGTATTAACTGGAGACAAAACAAACAAAACCAATGCTTCGTCGAGTAATTTCAGCTACATGCCGCCTGCTTTTGGCGCGACCGGGCGCTAAGGTCGCCCCGGGGTCGCTGTCGACTTCCGTCGGTTGTTGCACCCGTCAGAGGGTGCGTGGATGGTTGACGGCCGACGTAGGTATAGAAAACAGTTATCTTCTTTTCACATTTTACTTAGGTAAAAATGCGGTAAATCATAACGCGATTCATTGCCAACCGACTTATGCGGTCACCTAAAAGGCGTCATCTGAATCGCTGTAAAAAAAATGGAAAAATAAATTGTTTTCGTATACTTCATTTTTTTCTAAAACCTACAGGTATAAAATAATAAAATAATAAAGGGACAACCTAAAGAAACCATTCTGAAAAAATTGAAATGCACTCGGTTCATTAATGTATTTATAGCTTTTTTTACACCTAATGACGCTCGAAAACACCCTATAAATTGCCTTGGGGGGGAGAGTGAAAATATCGTTTGCTGATAATTCGCCTGTTTACGCTAGCGAAGAACGCAGTTTGTCTGCTACGTAGTATCATCCGCAGACAGATATGAAACAAGAAAACATCGTTACGTCGTCTGCTAACGGACCTGACAAAAGTTTATCGTCTGCTGCGATACGAGCGCCGGTTCGACGTAATATCGGACGAGGGACTGAAATTGTGATGGTCTGCTATTTCACGTTGGAAGCCTTTGACGACCCACACCGCCCGCGCCTCGTTTGCAAATATCACGTTGTTATCAGGTTGTTCTGCTGCCGTAGATACCACGGGAGGGAGAAAGAGAAAAAAGCCCTTTTTGTGGAATTTGTTTTATCACTTTGAGGAGGAGAATACAACAGAGGCAACTGCTCCTTACCTCCGAATTCAGGAAAGCTCAAGCCTTTCCTTTCGTAAAGAGGCGCACTTACGAATAATGAATACACAATAAATTGGCTTGTTTGATCTAAGGTTTCCTTGCGCGTTGCCTTAGAGAACGAAGTACGCGACGTCCTGGGTTATGTTTGCTAAGTCGTTGATTACTGGTACAGTGTGCTAAAATAGGGGCAGTGCAGTGAGTGAAGGGTGCGCCTTATGATGGCTGTCACTGCCAGTGACGAAAGAAACGACCGCGCTGCTGTCGTCTACCTTTCAACGCGGCCGCTTTGGGTAAAGTTGGGCAGTGCATTTCGGTGTCGTGTCAAGTTGGGTTTTGGGGGCCCCTTTCTGTGCATCGGTGAGATTTGAGTCTGTGCCTTAACGGTACTACGTATCGGCAAATACAGAAGAAAAAAAACGTCGGATTAATTTTTACGTTTTGGGGTACAGAAATCAAGATTGCAAGAAAAAAACTCGAGCTTGTTATTAGAGATTATGCACCGCGAATCCACGTTGAGCAAGTTCGAGTTCAATACCCACGGTTTCGCCGAATGTACCACGGTTCAATTAAGCAAGAGCGTGCCATTTAGAAGAAAGCGAAGAAAAAAATCGGCAGAACCCATCCTTTGGGAATGATTATCTACGTTAATGCGAATAGCATCAAACGGTGCGGAGTTATGCGCGTTCGTCAGGTGGCCGGCACACTCTAGATACGCCAGCCCACTCTTGAGGCGATTCTAAATTTGTTGACACTTTCACAGCCCTGCGCACGATCTCCGCAGCCCAGCACGTGCGTTTGTGTCACTTAGGAAGGCGAGCAAAGCACGCGCCATACGCACAAACACTCAAAATGGTACCGACCAGACTTTCTGGCGTCTCAGCTAGTCTCAACCAACGGTACTCTAAACGGTTGTTTATATCTTTACCATAGGACGCGCTTTACAGCGCTGTCACAGCTACCGGTGCGCGCGCGTTCCATGCACGAGGGCTCATTCCGCTCTCGTGAGGCTGAGCACGGCCGCTACATCACCCTCTCCCGAGCGCGGGAGAGGGTGAGCTAGGGGCCGTGCGCAGCCTACGACGGATAGCCTCGTGCATGCAGCGCTCATCGCAGCTGTGACACGCTGTCGCGTAGTAAGATATAAACAACCGTTTAGAGTGCGTTGAATGACTGCCTTCATAGCTCTGTGGTTAGCGCGTCTGCCTGCTGATCAAAGGGTCAACGGTTCGAATCCCAGCCGGCGCCGGTCTTTTTGTTGTTATCGACCCGCGGCGTAAGAGGTTAGATAGCCAGATAGATAGATAGATAGATAGCATAGACGAAAAGTGCGTGAAGTATCCAAAGAATGCTATTCGCATTAAAATGTATTCGCATTAAAATCAGCAGAACCCATCCTTTGGGAATGATTATCTACGTTAATGCGAATAGCATCAAACAGTGCGGAGTTATGCGCGTTCGTCAGGTGGCCGGCACACTCTAGATACGCCAGCCCACTCTTGAGGCGATTCTAAATTTGTTGACACTTTCACAGCCCTGCGCACGATCTCCGCAGCCCAGCACGTGCGTTTGTGTCACTTAGGAAGGCGAGCAAAGCACGCGCCATACGCACAAACACTCAAAATGGTACCGACCAGACTTTCTGGCGTCTCAGCTAGTCTCAACCAACGGTACTCTAAACGGTTGTTTATATCTTTACCATAGGACGCGCTTTACAGCGCTGTCACAGCTACCGGTGCGCGCGCGTTCCATGCACGAGGGCTCATTCCGCTCTCGTGAGGCTGAGCACGGCCGCTACATCACCCTCTCCCGAGCGCGGGAGAGGGTGATGTAGCGGCCGTGCTCAGCCACTGAGCGGCATAACGCGCGCACCGTAGCTGTGACAGCGCTGCAAAGCGCGTCTATGGTAAAGATATAAACAACCGTTTAGAGTGCGTTGAATGACTGCCTTCATAGCTCTGTGGTTAGCGCGTCTGCCTGCTGATCAAAGGGTCAACGGTTCGAATCCCAGCCGGCGCCGGTCTTTTTTATTTATTTATCGACCCGCGGCGTAAGAGGTTAGATAGCCAGATAGATAGATAGATAGATACATAGACGAAAAGTGCGTGAAGTATCCAAAGAATGCTATTCGCATTAAAAATTACACCATCTTCCCGAGGGGAACCATGGGGTGATGCGGAGCATCGTGTTGGTTCCGAGGAAAGAGTCAGTTGCGTGCTGACGTCGAGAGACGGCGCCACCGACTGCCCTAGCGTTACCCCCTACGCGAGCCTTTGTCGCGGCTCGCGGCAGAGAAACTTGGAACGCTCGCCGCTCGCCGTTTATTTTTTTTTCACATTTGAAGGAGAGGATATTAGGGAGGAGAGTTGCGCATGCGCGCGCGGTGTGAGGAGAAGCGAACGCACGCGCAGTGCACGCAGCTGGTAGAGAGAGAGCGGAGAGAGTAACGCGCAGCTGTTGGAGAGAGGGAAGAAGGAGGAGTTGCGCGTGCGTAGTATGAGCGCGGACTACAAGGCCGCGGGACATAGACCCGAGCAAGAGATGCTCCGCATCTAAAAGGCTTGAGGTTCACCTAAGCACTTCATATGAGTTGCGAATGCGAAAGCATGCAAGCCGCTCGTCCGCTCCCTTATTTCGTCTGCGGCGTACAACGCGCTGACCTTGGGCGTGGAGCGGTAGAGCCGCTTCCTCGCGGACACGCAGCGCCATCGGGTGAGCGATCGTTCAAACTGTCGTGTGCCTTGCGGCGCGAGGAAGGAACAGAAAGCAACGTAGTTCCCAGCAGAACGAACCCCTTGGTTTATTCCATGCGCCGTACATATTGCCACGCGCCGTTCAACCGATAAGAGGCGAGCAAACGCGGTGATCGGTGGTAACACAACAGTGTGATAACACAGTCAGGATCATAGAGTTATTACAATAAACGCTAGAGGCTCAGCTGGCGCTACTGTCTACGGGACTTCCCGTTGCAAATTGAAGCAGACAGCATGCACTCTACTTTTCCAGTCTTCCTGTGTATTCCTATGGGAAAACGCGCGTGAATTTTGTCTCTTCGCTGGAAAATAACATAAATAACTTTTGTTATTTCGGTTGTACCAGATAATATGTACCTTTATTAATATTGTGAAAGTGTAATGGCTTTCGTTATGGCATTTTTTTTTACCGCTGAATGATGTTAAACTTCGCTATATTTCAGGCCCAAACCCCTGTTCCATGGCAGGTATGTAGAAACGAGTGATGATTCTAAGCAAAATAACGATCGAAAGGAACGTAGAGTATGTTCAAAGTCCGCCAGTATTCCGTTGGTGCTTTGTATTGCTAACATGCTCGTCCTGTCACTATGAAAATGACCCCGTCGTGTATCTTTACGAGTGGTTAAAAAAACACGTTCGAAACGTAAAGAATAAAGTACGTGGGCTACGAAAGGTGTGTTTTCTTATTATTTCCTATGTCGGGCAGTTTTTATCGGGCACCGCGGTTCTCTGGATTTTTTCTATTTGCAAAGATTTGGAGCTTGCGGGTGATGATTTGAACCCAGAACAAGCATCTTCGCAGATATTCATGAGCAGAAAGAATAAAGCAATACTTATTTATTGAAAATCGAACTATACTACGTTACTTTCAATTTATTTTGATCGTCTGCAAGCACAAGGAGTTACTTATCCAGTGTTACTGCTTAGTTATTGCCGTCTCTCTCGGTTTTCCACTTGTCCTTCGTTCGTTTGGCACGTATATCCCCCATACTGGAAAGCGCCGACGCCGTGTTCGCGCTAACAGTGTCCGACAGTGCACATAAATACATGTACGAAGCGGTTTTAGCACCGTTTTTCATGCCACGATTTTAAAATAAAAACGCCGTAACTGACCAATTATTTCATCTGCGTGACTGGGAAATGTTCCAATGTGCCTAGTACGTACGAATTATTCGTGATATCTGCTCTTATAATCGAGCGCAGAGAGGAAATTCACTCGCTTTTTTCCATAGAAATGCATCACCGGAAGTCAATTTTCGACTGCTTGCTGTCTGCTTCAATTTGCAACAGCACACTAGCGCCAGTTGACCCTCTAGCGTACATTATAATAACTCTATGGTCAGGATGGCATCACATAAACTGACGCGCAGCGACCAATGGGAGCCTCGTCGACGCGCGCCAGCCAATGGGACCGAAGTGTAAAAGGTGCCGTTGGCTAGCTTTGCGCGTGGTTTCATTAAGATGCCGTTTTGCATGGTTTCAAAGCTGATGACGTCAGCTCGCTCCATGAGACAGTTACTGCTTTCGCATTAATAAAAGAGAACGAAGCTGCCATTCCTTCGGGCAGACCCGGCGTGTACTGTGGATTAGCGGTCGGAAGCGTCGCCGCGTACACTGAGGTCACACGGCGCAAAAAGCAATGGGAACATTCACGAGCTCAACGACGCGGAAGGGGTGTTTTACTCGGTGTTCATAAAACACTCTCGCTGCGCAGGTAATGTGAATGTAAAAGAGGCTGTTTTTTTACTCAAAACAGTTCCAGCGTTTTCAACTCGGTAGACGTCCGTATCAGGTAAGCTGGTAATACCTTTGTTACACGGGCACACTTAAATGCAGTTACGCTGGGCCACATTTACCACACAATACATGCGGACAGCATTTTGTGGCTATGCAGACAAAGCTATTTGCGCTTGCGCGCTTGATCATATTGAGTATCCATCAAAGCAGTGCACGCGCGCAATTCACCTCTTCTGAAGTTGCTGTCCGAGAGTATAGTGCGGTAAATGTGGGACCAAATAACAGTACTTAAATATGAGTGAACTGCGCTTAGTCTGCGTTCATACTGGCGTTCCACTCGCAACCGCGAAGCGAATCTGCTTGTTTTTATGATCAACTGCGCGTGAATTTGTAGTGCATCTTTAAGCAACTGCGCTCGCAACCGTTTTGAGGATGCTGCTAAGTCGCCAGTGTAAATGCGGCGTTAAGGATGCCCGTGTAACAGGTGTATAACGAACGCGTCAGTACCAAAAAAGAAAGACGCTGAAAACGTTTAGCAGCAAGGCGCGGCAGCACTGAACGAGGTCTCCCGATGAACATCCTCAGAATGAACTTTCAAGGTGAACTGGAAAGGAAGAACAACAAGGAAGGAAACACCGTGCATCGCTTGCATACATCAATAGGGGGTATTCACTAGACACCATATCTGAGTGCACTGCTCACTGGGCATGCTCAGACCGAGCTCACACTTTTAGGTTCTCAAGACCGGAAATCATATGATGATGCTGGAATGCACTTTGCAAAATTACAAGAGGAGGCTTAAGAGCGGAACGCCATAACTAAATATAAACCTCTTCTCCTTCCCAACCCGTTCAAGCGTGTCTGCGTAGCCTAATCGGTAGTACTGGACTGGACTGGACTATTGGTGTTTTAGAATCTATTGAAATTGACAAACAACTGAAAGACACTCTAATCAAAGGTGGTGCAGTAGCAAATAATTTTCATGCTTCTGGAAGACTATCCATAGCGCTTGCACGCTCCCTACCAGAGCAATGAACAACGAGAGGGCAGCTGGGCGAGAACTGCTAAGGCTTCTGAAGGCCTGGACGTGTAAATAATTCATCTGCGAAGTGCTCATTTGCTTGTGTCTGTCGTGTTTTCGGCAGATTTCTTTTGTGGCTTGTTAACTGCCAAATTCTGGCACGCCGATTGCTCGCAGCGCCGCCACGCGCTTTCATTCCGCAGAAGTCGCCGACGGGGGCAGTGGACGGACGACTAGCCAGTCTTTCTAGGGACCATAGACCGACGTTACTAGATTAGCTCAGTTAAGGAACTGCCCAGGGACGCTGCTTGCACGAACAGTGCCTCTCCGTTCTCCCCCCACGGTTCGCCTCTCGTCGTTCGACGCGCCACCGGTTGGAGGGTGGCTGCTGCGATAACTGCAGTGTATTCTAAGGAATGCGTATGTTTTGAGACAGAGCGTCTAGATGGCGTTTCATCAAATTTCTAGGAATGCACAATTTTGCAACGACAATCTAGGTAGTGCTTCAAACTACAGGAAGAGGACTGAAGTGAGTGGGGAAGGGGGGGGGGGGGGTTACCCTTTTCAAGTTCCACAACTGACCTAATCTAGTAACATTGACATAGTCTCCCAGTGACGATATTTCAATGAGGATCTTATAAATTAGCACTAGTATCGCGTGAACACTCAATTTGGGTTCGCGATTATCAGCAGCTCGACAAGCGTTCGGGTAGTCGCTTGTGTCCAATCGCTGCAAGGACGACAACTGCCTAACCTTAAGAAAGTATGAAACTCAGCGCATGTCTTATGCTTTGCCAAACCCAGAGCGTGGCTATGATAAACATTGGCGGCATATAATCGACTCCAGGTCACATGGTCGCTTATTATGTTTGAGAGATAAGGGAAAACAACGCTGCTCGCTTTTTCTTCTTTTGCAACAATTTAATGCACGATGAGAAAATCTAACGCGTGTTTGATAGGCGGAAAGTTCTCAGTTTCCCGGGAGAAGCCCCCCCCCCCCCAACCCGAGAAAGCGTTTGGGACGTCTCTAGAAAGAGACGTCCTAAACGTGTTTAATCCCCTAAATAACGTAGAATACGCATGCTGACGGCATGATAACTAAACAAATGTCTGCTTTTGTGACCCTATAATTTAGCTGTCATTCCAGTTGTGATCAGTGAATTCCGTGGTTCCAGCGCACTGACCGCAATGAATTGTTTCAACGTTTGGGAATACAAAATGGGGCTTACAAGCCATATTATGTCGTCTACTTCCGTAGGCTGCAGGTCCGCTAGAGGTGCCACTGTCGTCATTCGCAACTACTTCCAATGGCTTTCGAAGGAATTTTCAGCACTAGCCTTTATCGTATTTGGTAACGTATGGTCTTCACACAGTACTGCGCGAAAAGTTAGAAAAATGTATCCACTGGGCCCCAGCTATCGATACGTGCGGGCATAGGCGTAGACTTCGGGGGGCAACGGGGCTCGTGCCCCCCTGGCGAGATCCGGGGGGGGGGGCAGTGCGCCCGGGCCCCCGGGCCCGGGCCATGCTCCTTACCGAGACGCTGTTTACGTGCCATGTAACGAGCTTCTATACTAGTGGCATGTAAACAAAATAACGCCCACGTTGCCTTTATTGACAAAACACATGGGAAATGGAATCCCAGCGTGCTTTCGTTAGTTCTGGCGAAAAGTTAACACGCAGCACCCCCCCCCCCCCCCGGAGAACTTCTCAGCCTGCCCCCCCCCCCCCCCCCCCCGGGAAAAAGGAAAGTCTACGCCGCTGCGTGCGGGCACCATGGAGCACAGATGGGATGAGTGAGGTGCATCCAGAGGTTCCGGAGGCGATGGTGCTCGCTTTTCCGAAAAGCTAGGGGGAAGAGGGGGGAGCTTGGCATCGCCGGGGCGGGGGGGGGGGGGGGGGCGTGTCGAATCACTATATTTTTTCAGTCTTGAGGAGTAACGCGTTACTAGTAACGCGTTACTGTAACTTCGTTACTTTTTTGGTAACTTGTAACTGTAACGAGTTACTTTTTAAGAATGTAACTTGTAACTGTAGTTCTATTACTTTTTCTGAGGTAACGATGAAAGTAACGAAGTTACTTTTGTCGTTACTTTGCAGTTTTTACAGCGGAGCTGTTAAGGGCTAGTTTCCCCAGGATCGTGTCCCCCGCAAAGAAATGTCGACACAAAACTGTGGTTGCCGCCGTCGCTCTTAGATGGCGGTAGCTGTCCAGAGTGTTGTGTTTGCCGGTTGTCCGCTTGCCGCCGTCGCTCATAGTTGGCGCAACCTTTCGAGCCTTTCCGCTCTGGCTTGCCGACTTGCGGCCGGCCATTACTTCATTCCCACCATAGTACAGCTTCGCTGGTCTTCCTTCTTCACCAAAGTTGAAAGGCTGAAAGTTTTTTTTTTTATTAATAATATCATTGAACGAGTACAATCTAGCTATTCCTTGCACATTCCAAATTGTCTGTTCCGACATTTCGAGTGTCAAGTTGGCCTTGCACAAACTTGTGAATACGTTCTTTCTCGCGAGTCACGACCCGAATATAGGCTCATGCAGATTTGATGAAAAATAAAATCTAGTTATCTTTACGCACGCGCTTGTACTTTGTGACTGAACACTTACATCTTAGTATCTTGAAGCACTATCTATGTTGCGGTTGCTCCTTTTTCTGCGCCAACGCTTTTTAATCGGGTGAATTAACCGTGAAACAATACACAAGGAGGGCACTGCGAATGTTTCGTATTTTGATTAGCGCCACTATACTCCGCACTGCGCATGTTTCGTATTTTGATTTGCGCCACTACTCTGGCGTGGTGTCAACAGTCGAGGCAAAATTTACTGCTGTGTGCGCGGGGTTTGCTCGTTGCTCTGATTGCGCGGTGTCTGTTCAGTAAGGGCACGGACGTGTTCGCCATCAAACGAGGGAAACTTTCAGACTCTAATTTCGAGAAGCAACTGCTGCTAAGTTACAATATCAAGTAAAAAGCTTGCTTTTTAATTTTATGGAATAAAACTTGGTCAGGGACGTTATCTAGTTTTTTCCTAAATTTTTCGTGTTATAGAAAAGTAACTGAAAAGTAACGTCGTTACTTTTTAAAAGTAACTGTAACTGTAACGAGTTACTCTTTTGTAGCAGTAACTGTAACGGTAACTTCGCTACTTTTTTCTGAAAGTAACTGTAACTGTAACGAATTACTTTTTAAAAGTAACTTACCCATGACTGTATTTTTCAGCTCCGCACGCCGCAGAATGCCACCTCACAACTACAGCCATCCGTGCCCCTGGATGTGGATGCAGAAGCGGCGATCGCTTCCCGCAGTGCAGCCTTGGATCCAACATGGCTGCCATGTGAGCACCGTTGCGATACTCTGCTCCGCAAGCGGAGCATATACAGTTACTCTAGGGTTACGCAGAGCTGGGATTCCCCAAGAGTTCCTGTTTAGGCTCCCCGGAGCCAGAGTTGCGGGTCTGTTTTCCACATTCCGCCGCGCCATTTTTCGCCGAGATTGATCACGTGAGGAGCAAAGAATCCTGCGCCGTGCAAGAAAGTAGACGTTACACGCACCCCAACATATGTTTCCCTGCTTTTGCCTCCTCCTCCTCCTCCTTTCCTGTTTTCCAGGCGCGACGCCGCTATTCGCCGAATTCAGTCACGTGACCAGCCGCAATCAACGGGGCACGGCTTCTACACGCGCGATGAGTGGCTTTTCCGCATAAGTTAGGATTTGAAGATGTCTGAACGCACAACTCTGGCTCCCGTAGGGAGCCTATAAAGGAACGCCAGGTTATCCCAGAAGCGGCTCTGCACTACCCTATGGGTGACCGTTCGGCGCTGCTCCTCGCATTTTCCGGTGGCCGCGCGCTCAATGGCTCCGTCGTGGAATTTACCGGCTTTCTAGAATAAAGGAGGCTATGGTGGTATTTACGCAAAGTACAAAAATCGTTGTGTTTAAGCGAGGCAATTTTCTTTCTTTGTGTAAGCCAAAGCCTGGCTCGGTGACAGTGGCGCCAGTCCCCAGTGTAATTCGCTATTTGATCACGGCTTGCAGAACCCGGATTACGTCACTGCTGTCACACCACTAAAATAAAATATCCGCGTTCCGGCATCTGCAACCGATTGGATCGCCATTAGTGCAGAAGAGGCAGGCGGCAGTGCACTGGACGGCTCGCGCCGTCTCTTGCTTTCTACCCACGGGGACACTCAGTGATTCTCAATAGTTCAGCCTTTTGGCAAATGAGCAGTTCACTGAAGGCTGGTTTACACAATTGCGACTGCTTACAGCCAAGTTCCTCAGGACCTCTCAAAATGTCCTACGACGAGAGAATACACTGGCGCCATCTATCGGGTTGCGATGGGACACTTGGCCATTTCGTATATTTCTTCTCTTTTTTTTCCTTCATCATTCTTTTTTTCTGATAAACGCTTGACAATTTTATAATTGACCATTTTTCACAAATAGTACGTGCATTTGATCACGCAAATACTGCAAAACCTTCGATCTAGTGAAATGCAATTCCAAGGCCACCTTATAGATGGCGCAGTGGCCAAGGGTGCCAGTGTGTTGTCTCATCGTAAGAGATTATCACAAGAACTCGGCCGCCAGCAAACGCAAGTGTGTCAGCGAGAATTGAGAAGCGGTCTCGTACAAGCGGAGTGTGTACAGAGACCGACCTGCCTGGCGCTGAGCGAGCTCCCGAAGGCCCGGAGCCCGACGCCCAGCGCGATGCCTCCGACGAGGCCCGAGGCCATGAGCACCGCCACCAGCTTGTTGGACAGCTGGCCCAGGGAGCGGTAGCGGTGCACCCCGGAGTGCAGGGAGTCTTGGCCCAGCGACGTAAGGGACGAGAACCGGAGCCTGCTGTCGGAGGCCGCGCTTAAGCGTCCAGACGATCGTCGGTCCGATCCCCGCCGACGAGGCGACTCCTTGACAAAAAATATAGAGCGCGTGACACATCTGAGTAAACTGATAGCTCAGAATGTGTTACGAACGAGCTGAGCAAACACGTTTTCGCTACTCTGGTTGTCGTCAAAATGCATGAGCATTTAGCGCAAGGGTTCGACCTCCCTTTAAAAATGACTTTCGACTTTTTATTGAAAAAAAACGTATTGACTTCTTGTTGACAATGATTAATTTGTTTTGACTTTGACTTTCTGTTGATATATTGCCGAGTGCATAACAGAGAAGGAACGCTTCTCCGTTCATCTAGAAGATTCGTGTTTACTCTTACACCGAACGTAAAAGATAACCTTGCCTAGTCCACGAGCTGCTATGATCCTGACCTGCTCACAGAAGAATGTGTTAGCGCGCACCTTGTAGTACACGGCCGTGGCCGCAGCATTTCGTCACGCTATGACTCCGCGGCGCTGCATAAAGGCTTCTTTTTTCCTAGGGTATCCGCATATCAATCGAAGGCGCGCGAGGCGCGGCAGCCTTACTGGTCCTGACCTGTTTTCCTCGGGGCCTCGCGGGATCGAGCCGTCAGTCGCATGGTCGCGTGACAGATTCATCACTAGAGGCGCCGGCTGCCAGCACAGTGGCTATTTATGGGTGATCCAAGAAGTCGCCTAATTTCGACGATGGCACAAGAGCAGTCGGACCTAAAAAATACCCATACGCTTCCGTGCCTGAGAAACACGCTCTTTCGATTTAAGCAAACATGAGAGCGATGCACCCTGCCACGCGCTACTGCTACTGCAGCCTGCTGGCGCCACGCCACGGTAGGTACTTCCGAGGAACAGGTACCACCAGCCGCGCGCCGTACCGAACGTGCACTAAGACAGGCTATGAACCGCGTTTGGGTCGCAGAACAAGCCTTTACCGACGCCTCCAACGTCAAACCGACGCACTTCATCGGCAACAGCGTCTTCCATAGGGAGCCGTTCTGTGGGCAGGTCAGGTTTACAGTAGGTCGTGGCCTAGTCAGTCTCGCCTTAGCTAATTCCCGGACATTCTAGGCCGATTTTAGTAAATAAACAGCCGAGGGCGGTATTGCCCATTCCTTCTCTCTCGCCATAGCCAGCTGTCACGCCGACGCATCGTTGCTCACTGCTGCCGCCGTCGACGCTCGCTGCTGCTTTCTCGACGCTCGTTCCTTCTTTTGTTTGTGGCACAAATTCACCGATTAAACCTTTATTTTCAGTGCAATATTCATCGTCGCTTGGCCTCATCCGTGACAATATGGTGAGCAGAAAGTAGGTTGATTTTGTGTTGAAAAACATGCAGCGTCGAAAGAAAAGCTGTTGAGTTTCTGTTAACTCTGCGTTGATTTTTTCTGTTGACTTGATGTTGACAGTGTCATCAGAAAGGTCGCAGACGTTCTGTTTTCTCCGTGTTAAAAATTTTCACCTGGCGTTTTGTAGCCAGTGTCACTAGAAAAGCTGCAGGCTATGTGTTGACTTTTTATTGAACATGGTATGTCTGGTTATATGTCAAAAGCTTACACTAAGCTCATCTATAGTCACTGACAAGGTGAGAACGGCAGGGAGGAGCTTAAGTTGTCCCAGCTCCGGCGCAAGCCTCCTGCCCTCGACTACTCTTCGGCGCCTCGCGCGCTTCGAGGGCGCGCGCACAGTCAAAGCTCGGCGGAAGGCGTGGAGCGCGTGCTGGAGGTCAGGTGTTCGAAAGACACGCCCTGTCGTTCTCACTCTGTCGATAACTATAGTGAGTTTATTGACCCTATTAATCTAGTCAATTAGTAAAGAAAAGCAACAAGAAAAACATTATTCTAAAGTGGAGCAACTGTTGTGACTCGCTTCGTCCTCAGTGGTGCTATAGAGAAAAGCGATAACATACCGTCTTGGAGACACCTTTGTGGAGGTTAGTTTACCGACTGCTTCAAATAATTAAGACTGATATCAGTGCTTTTTACTAAGAGATTGAGACGCCGAACGTCAAAACACTGATTTACTATGACGAATTTCCGAAGAAGATAGAAAACTTTCAAACTTAATGAAGGCTGAGGTGACCACCGGCCAAATGATTACTTTTCAAATGTAGGGCATATAAGGCTCTGAAACAGTTTGAAGTCACTGGATCCTGGGAAAGTACCGCTGTTGCCCTTCCTGTCTGCTAGCCGGGCAAAAACAGATTATAAGTTACAGACGACAAAGTCCGATCGCAATGGCCATTTCGGTCTATTCAAATCTACGAAGCTTCAAAAGGGTTCTTCTGAACCGGTCGCACCAAGATCGCTATGGAGCAGCATCGTACTGAGAGCGTTCCTCTGCAATAGAGGTGTCTTTGGAACTGTGCATGCGACAAACTTATCAATCCTGCTTATCTCCACAACTCTCTTACAGTAATATTGTTGTTGTTTTTGCGTATTTCAAGGCAGGAAAATTATTTTTCAATGCTGCCAAGCACCGGCGTTGCATGTGGTGGCGATGCGAAGATTTGCACTTGTTTCGACGATGTGTGGATAACAAAACCTCGGTATTCAAGCAACGTCTAAACAAAGCTACCCGTCACCAGTGAATTTAGATCAGATCACCACGAATGGAGAGGTCAAAAAGAAACTGCTCATTCCATGAACCAAAATGGCGGGCATAAGGGAGCTTGGCGCTAATTTTCCAGGATCCAGTGACAGGTGTTAGGGCTTCATGCTGTTTGTGTTCGCTATGTTGGTTTCTTTTGTACATGTGTCGGACGTATGTAGTGCTTGCAAATCCTATAGGGGCATAATTTTATACCAAATAGAAACAAGAAATTTTAGAACGTTTTAACGTTAGTTCGTGCGAATATGGCCAGTAAAGAGTAAAGGTTTTGTCGTTCGTGTTCCACATCGGCTACCCAATAGCAGAAAGTGGGCTCCTTTTGGAGCCACTTCTGCTACTGAGTAGCCGATGTGAACACGAACGACAAAAATTATATAAACTCTACCGGCGAAGGTAAATAACAAATCTGAAATTACACCTGTACGTCAAGCCCTCGGGATGTGCGTGGGCACCGCTTACCATAATGTTCCGACCGCCTTTCTTCGCTTTCGACGGAATGTCTTCGATGAAGATGTCGCAGATATCGTAGCAGCCGTGGCTTATCTCAGGTGGAACCAGCTGAACAAAGGAAGGAGGAGACCGAAGAAAAGAACGCCGAACCGACCG